>VDFB02258180.1:0-176827 GCA_007258455.2 Sequoia sempervirens | reverse complement strand
AACCTTGCCTCATAAATCTGCTTTTACAATTTGTTTATCCCTAAGAGAGTAATTAAGATGTGTTTTATATATGTACCTGCGCTGAGACATGCGCCCTCCAGGGCCTCTTGCACTTTCAAAAACCGTCACTGCAACTCCTTTTTCTGCCAATGACGATGCACACACTAGCCCAGACACTGTCAAAAGAAAAAGAAAGGAAAAAATTAAATAATGCATGGAACCTCATCAAATGGGAAACTCAAGTGATTGGAGCAAACAGGCTCATAAAACGGAGCACTGAGTTCAAACCCCAAGTGACATGGTAAAGTGTTCAAACTGGGTAAAATGCCAAGTTCAGCAAGCCGGATGTAGCATTCCCCAGGCAACGAAGCCAAGTGTCATTTATGAAAAAGGTTGCCACAGATCTGAGGAATTTACCAAATCACCAAAAAAATCGCATGGAAAATGTATATATAAGAAAAAGCATCTGGGTTTCCAAAGTTAATCTTCACCTTCAAACCTTCAGGCAACATGACAAAGTGTTTGACATTGGGTGAAATGCTCCAGGAGAACATGACCGAACAAATAATCCTAGGTAGTGGCATCTCACCAGAAGGTTGCCTCCAAGATGAGGAACTTATCAAATAAAACAAAACATCAAAATTCAAAGTTAAAAAGACTAAGGAGATTTGTCTTAAGGTATGATCTAAAGTGGTAACAGCATCTGGACTATGAGCTCTGGTTAAAATTTCCAAAGGTGTTTCAAATTAGATAAAATACCGCATTCTAAATCCCTGGGAGTGATCTACCCGAAGAATGAGCACAGGCACAAAATTTGAATAAAATACTACATTCTACTTCTCTGTGTGTCGCATACCCAACAATAAACACAAGCACAGGTATCGGATTACTTTGACAGAAGAGATAACCTTCTCACATAACATTTAAATGAGAGGTTACCCAAAAATTTAAAAAAACTATAGTAGATTCTAAAGAATTGTTATAAGCTCTACCTCCAGCTCCTATCACTGCAGTCCGCATTTTGCAGTTTTTTTTTTTTTTCTTTTTTTTTGCCAATTGCAGGTGTAATGCTTGATCACTTCTCCTCCTCCTCCAGAAATGAGGGTTTCTCTTCGTACTCGAGGATACTACAATTTAACTTCAACCCAATTCTGCTTAGCATTTAATTTCTGACAAGGAAATTTGCGCTAATTAAAAGGAGTTTCATTGTGCTTTCAATTACAGTTAATTGTGGAATATAGTATTACAGTTTAATTCTGTTCATTCAGTTGTGGATGAGGGTCTCTTGCACATTATTCGAGAGGTTATATGAGGTTACACGAGCTCCTCTTTATTAAGACCTGAATTTCATATTTTTGAACTAAACTCTTATTTTTTCTGATAAAAATATGTTTTATTTAGTCAAATTTTGTTTATTAATATTTGGTTTACACTACTATTTTTCTATCTAGTTTTGTTTATGGAGCAAAGAGTAAAAGTAGATATAGAAAAAAGAAATATTAGAGCCTATATTAATCTAGGGGATAAAACTCCTCACATAAATAACTTAGAGTTAATAAATTAAATTCAATACTTATACAAACAATTGGTCTAGATTAAAGAGTTTTGTTTAAATAAAAAATGTTGAATTAAATTAATAAAATTTAAATAAATCAAATGTGATATTAAATTAGCATACATATATTAAATATTAATATATATAAAATACATTGAGAGTTATCATTATCTAAGCATGTCCACAATATCTTGAAAACTTAGATATAAAAATAACCTTTCTATTTTATTTTTTCCTCTTTTTGCATGCAAATCATTTCACATTCTAAAAGTAAAATAAATTCTAATTTCAAAAAGGTCATAAAATATTTTAAATAAAAAAAATTTGATTTGTATCTTTTAAATAGGTTGTTAGGAGAAATAAACCTCTTCTTCTAAATTTTTTAGTTCAATTGAATTTTGTTGATCTTAGAATATTTTGAAAAGCAAGAAAGATAATATCTTCCAAATAAATTTTAAAAAAAGATATAACATTCATTTTTCTCTTATTTTAAAAATAATTTGAAATCTATAATAAAAAAATGTCTACATACAATGAATGTAGTTATGTAGTTGCATGCCATTTGAACGTCAAATTCAAGTTAAAGAGTTTTTCCTTACATTGGATTTTGTTTTTTGGTGAATGCAATTGTAATACGACTTTCGATGTAATAGATTTTGGATAAATGAGTATATAGGAGCGAATTTGCACCCCTTGTGTAAATTCCCCTTTTGCATACCCCCACCTTAGAAAATCAAATACGAAGGTGAAATTCCACATCACTCATCTGCCCTCCATCCACATGGCGCATGTTTTGTGTGTTGATGAGGGAATTTTTATCAAGGATGTGTGCACGACATGCAAACATCTACGCAACACGTTGTTGTCCCTGATAGATTCCTACCTCTAGAGTCCACAGGGATGTTACACACCTGAATGGGGTCGAGTTGTAACGCCTCTATGCGACCAACCAACCCGAAACGACTCCTTTTGGCCTTCAAATCCATTCATTTCATACTTCACTTGATCTTCTACACAGCTCTTCACAATTCAAGCAACTTCATTCAATCTTCTTCACACTTTGGAATCTCTTGAGCACACTCTTGAAGCATTCTACTAGCATTTTCACAACTTGAGCATTGTAGCAGCTTGGTACTCCATCAACTTCACTTTTGCACGTGTGAAACCACCATAGAAGTTGTGAGCTTGGAGTTTTGTGAAACCTCCCTTCATCACCATTGCGACTGTGGTGACTTTGCCAAATTTTTTGCTTGCATTCTCCCTTCATTACCCTTGAGAGCCTTTGGGTGGAGGTGGTAACGCTTCACTCTTTCCTTTTGTGGTTTGATAGAGTAGCATAGTATTGTTTTGTAGTGTTCAACTATCTCTCCTTCTTCTTCCCTTTATCATACTTTCTACTCCGTTGCTTTTCTGGATGTTCATGGAGATGGAAACACCAAAGCGAGGGTTTGACTGAGGCAAACCCCTATATAGCCCTAATAATTTTCCCCTTCTTGCTTGTGTGTAGGTGAATGTGTGCATGGAGCTCACTAGCGAACTAGTGCTTTTGTGAGTTAATATTCAGCACCCTAGTTTTTATCTACTTACTTTATCATTTATGCTTTTACTTTTCACACGTTATTATTATGTTGTTTTTGTTAAAATCAACTAATTGGGTTGTTGAGTAGGTTTTTGGTCTTTCCCTTACTGTATTTCTCATTGTACAGACACCAACGCACCATGCTATCATCCTAGACCCATGTTGTCATCCTCAGACAAAGAGTTGTCTAAGGTGTAGTACGAACTCTAAAAACTAGGTTGTGTAGCTCTAACCAAATTTTTAGGTCTATAGAGTGACAAAAGCACTTGAGAATGCTCTTCATTCTCGATCCTCATCCCAAAACATCTGTTAGAGTGAGGTAAGTTAGGGCAATCCTCTGCTCTCGGCTCTTTGTGACCTAAAGCCTTAACATGGTTGGTCCCCCTCTCTTACATTTTTGGTGAACATGACGTGAACGTCTATCCATTCACCTGTGTTGAGACTTTTCCCCACTCCTGGTGGTTGTTATAACCTTGAGTGTTATGAAGGTTTATGAGCATCACAACCCAGTCCACAACTTTGGGGTACGTTGTTAGGAGAAGCGTGTCACACCTACCGATGGAAACGACAAAGGTCACTTCTAGTTTCACCTCCAATTTTTCTATTGGTTTAGCTATTGATCGTACCACTAGTTTTCGTACAAGTTATGCTAACAAGATGGGTTTCATGGAAGAGACCACTCATGTTCCTACTCCTCTAGCATCCCTATGACTTCGTCCATAAATGAGGATGATGTTGTCCATATTCCTACAAAAAACCTTTTGGCATTAGATAATAGATTGCTAGACCTTGTGAATCACTTAGAAAAAGTGTCGAGCACTGCAAGAGCCACTAGGCTTACTAGAAAAGTGAGACATTTGTTAGGGAAGGATCAAACAAGCATATAATTTTTACGAGGCCTTGTTGATCTAACTGAAGCTTATATCCCCTCATATAAGCCTAGATCAGGTACTACCCAAGGAGAAGTGTTTGATGCCTATGAAAGACAAATAAGTGTTTTGATGCCCACCACGTCTGTGTGCATGGCTGAAACGAGGCCCTCTATTAGTATCTCTTCTACTTTTCAAAGGCCTAACACTCTCAAGGTGAGTAGAATACCCCTTGGGTTTAGTTTCACCCCCTACTACCTTTGGTAGTGGAGGCTTCGGTGGAATGAGTGGTGGTAGCTTTGGTAGTGGAGGTGGTACTAGTGGAGGAGCTTTGGTGGAGGCCCTACCAGTGGTGGTGGCTTCAATAGTGGTCACAACAATGGCTCTAAAGGTGGGTCTAAAGGTGGTTTTGGTGGCAGTGGTTCTGGAGGTTTCGTTATTCCTTTGTCATCTTCTAACCCTGTTTTGAACACCCTTCTTCAAAACATGAGTCAAATGCAAAACAAATTGGCAAGCCTTTCCCAGGCCTCTGCCCATCCTATCTTTCATCCTTTCTTTCAACACAGCCCATTGTCGGTAGAAATCTTGAGTACTCCCTTCCCACAAGGAATGGAGATTCCCAAATTTGAGAAGTATGGCAACAAAGGGGACTCACAAACACATGTGTCTTCCTTTAATTCCATGTGTACAGACTTCTTCCATCACGATGCTTTGATGGAAAAATTATTTCCCCAATCTCTCGAGGATAGAGTAATTATTTCCCCGATCTCTCGAGGATATAGCACTAGAGTGGTACTATTCCCTTCCCAACAATTGTATATTTTCATTTGATCAACTTGTGAATTAGTTTCTCCAATAGTTCCAAGCTAACATCAGTCCAAAGATGACTTTCTTGGATCTCATCCAATGTAAGCAAGGGGATAGCGAAAAGATAATTGATTTCATAGTGTGATATCAAGCGCTCTTCTCACAAATCTCGTACCTATTGCCCGATTCCAATGTGCAAAAGGTGTTCATAGGTAACCTGCAGAGACCTTGGCAGGAAAAGTTTGTCTTAATGAAATACCCTTCCTTTGAGCATCTGTGCGCCATGTTGTGAGAATATCAACAAACAGTAGTTCAATTCAGGGGATCTTCCTCGTACTCCCATTTAGAAGGAAATTCTATTATATCTATCTTAGGAAAGGGTAAAGTTGTTGCGAATTTAGTTGTCACAAAAAATGATAATGGTCTCAAATGTAATAGAAAGTTTTACAAAGTTAGTGGAATCTTATTCTTCCATCTTGCAAAAGTTGTTGAAAGATAAGATCATAACCTTGGAAAATCCTCGACCTCTCGAGGAACCTTATCTTGATTGGTATGATGCAAATGTTTTATATCAGTACCATCGGGTTAATGGACATGATATTGAATGTCGTATGCGCTTGCGTCATGAGATACAAGATCACATAGATGATGGTACCATTCGTCTCGATGGGATGAAACAAAATACAAATAAACCGGTGGTGAAGGCCAATAGTGAGTTGCAGATTTACACAAACATGTTTCTATCTCACTCTACTAACTTAATTATTGACCCATCTAATTCTTCTACTCAGCCCTCAACATACGTTAATATGGTCACGATTACTCCTTCCCCGCAACCTACGACTAGTTTTCCAGGCATGACATTCACTTCGTAGGACATTCCCTTGAATAACAAGCCCTCTCCCCTCTACATTCCCACCTGCCTTGATGGGAATACTACGACAGGGGTCCTAGTTGACCTCGTAAGCTGAGTGAATGTTATTACAAAGGAGACATTATGGTTAAATTCATTACAAAGGGAGGACTACAAAGAAGGAAAGTCCACCATTCATATGCATGATGGCCTCTCTCTCAAAACATATGGCTCAATAACTCTTTTCATCCTGGTTGGACCTAGGGTTGTGAATACAAACTTTGACATTATTCCAAAATCTAATTTATTCAAAGTGAAGTTACGCATTCCATGGCTAGATTTCATGAATGGGATCGCTTTCGTCATTCATAAATGTCTAAAATTCTCCCACAAACGTGTTGTGCACGTTGTGCATGACATTGGATATCAATCGTTGGTATCCTATGGGGGCTATTCATTGAATCATTTTTGGTATGCCTCGGTCGGTCCGCTTCCCTTGAGAATGGACCTACTTTACTAAAACTATGTGAAGTATAAGAACGGGGGCAAGGGACAGTCGAAAATGACCCCTCTGGTAGTGTAGCCGCAAGCTACCTCCTCTTCTCAAAAGGGAAAGGAGAGGCCTACCCATCCTCGGGGTGCCTCTTTTGCTCATCTTTTTGAAGAAGAGTTTTGGATGTCTACTCCTGAATTCCGCATAAGAAGTATGATGGTGCCTGCTTGGCATAAAGCCAAGATTAGGATATCGGACCTTCCTACTGTGCCTCTTGGACCTTGTCCCTACCTTTATGGTAGAAGGAAGGGTCCTTGCGGGGAATCCTTCATGTCTCAACCTCTGTGGCCTCCTACTATTCCTACTCCTAGAGCAGTGAAGGGGGAAGAGGCCCACCGCTAAGGCTAGAGCTGACTCCCCCTGCTATCTCTCAACCTCTTCCTCCTGTTCCTGTTTAGGAATTTAACCCTCCATCAGAAACAACTGTGATGGACACTCCTATGTCTGAACAAGAGCTTCCTATTCCTTCCCAGCTCCTAGAATCACATAAATTGCCTTAAGCATGAGCGCAAGCGCCAACAAAAGGCTTCAACAGCTAAGAAGGTCGCTTTGCAGAGGAAGGAGGGGGAGCCGACCACCCTTGTTTTAGGGCCTCCTGCTATGTCCTATTTTGTCCCCTCTATCTTAATTCAATTGAACTCAATTTTACTTCTAGCTCCTATTATGAGCACAAACGCCCCCAACCCTAAAAAGGTGTGGGCACTCCTTCAGTCAAGCCACCTCTTTTGATGCCCCTTCTAGACATCCCACCATTCCCAAAACTCGTAGACATGCTGAACACCTCAGTGGTGTCCATCACGGTTTTCTCCTCCTCTGCACCTCTTGCCTCATTTGTGGGGATTTCACACCCTTCAATGAAGCAGAAGGTGGAGGTTGGCCCTTCCAACAATGGGGTTCATATGAGTATTCACCTTTGTCGAAGGGTGGTCCTACGTTAGATTGTATCATCCTTGTGACGGAGCCAATTCTGACGTCCCTTGAGTTTGTCACTACTCTCGGGTCACTTGGTGAGCCAAGCAGTGAATCTCAGGCACTGCCTTCCCCGTTCATTGAGGTCACACATGGCAATCCTATAAAGTGCATGTTCAACTCTTTGGATGAGGTCTCGGCCTTGTGGACAATTTTTGTGAAATCGTTGACCATTGCTCCACAAGAACCAAGTGGAGGAGACCCCGAAGAGTTCCTTCCTTGGCTCTTGTTGTGAGAGGGTCGGAAGGTTCTCCCCTTAATATTCCATTGTTGCATTCTTTTCCGCCTTCCCTGTACAATGATCTAGATTAGGAAGTAGATGACCTCTTGGTCGATGAGTGTTAGGAGGAGGCACCTCTTATTTACCTTTAGATTAGGTTTGTGCTTATTGTGATGTGTTCCCATACGCTTGTTTTATGTGTTTCTTGATGACCCTTGTCACCCTTGTAGGAGCTTGGATACAAAAGTGATTATGTGTCGTGAAACTTCCTCTATTTGTGGCATCATTCTTCCTTTGTTATGTGTATTGATTTTCAACAAATTAGTGACGATGCAAAGTGTTGGGGGCATCTAGGCTTCCCTTCCATGTTGACATAATTTTTTATTTTTACTTTTTCTTCTCGTGCATTCTTCACATGGTCTGATATAGCAAGGGGTTGATGATAGTTCATTAATATACTATTACTATACTTATATATATTTATGACCAGCTCTGACCTTGAAATATCATATCACCAATGTGCCCTTTGTTTGTGATGCTATTGTTTCCTTTTGCAAACATGGTTGTCTTTCTCTCTTATTTGCTTGAGTTGTCCCCCATGTGTGCAACAACATCACTTTCACAATGTTTTGATTTTCAGAAAATGCATTTGTTGCTGTAGGATGCTAAATCTGCATTTGCTCAAACGAACAACTAAAATTTAAGCAAATCAAATAAGACATCCTTATGGAATAATACATCAATGCTTCATAAATGCAAACAAAATAAACAACAAAACCAAGCATATGAAAACATGAAATGAATCCTATCCCATATTGGATTGGTGCTATTGTTGAAAATAGCCCTTTCCCAATCCTTGCTTAAGATAAGCTAAATGATATGATGCCAATGATGATGATGGTAAGATGGACAAGATTAGCTCTCAATTGAAGAGAGTAACCTTGTATGAGATTGTGGAGGATTTGCTTGAAGAATGAAGCCTTCATTTATAGATTTTCAAATGCTAAGAGTGCCAAACATGGAGGATGTGGGACTAAATGTGAACCAATGAAAGGAGGCCACTTGTCAAGTTGTGATAGGCTGATGGATGAGCAATATTTGGGAAATGTGCCCAAGAGTGGGAAATTTCAAATTCAAATTTGTGCAATAAATGTCGAGTTTGACTTGTGCAAGGGGACATGTAAGAGACATGTAAGACCTATTAAATGCCTTGTTGGATGTACCTTTCAACTTGCTTTTGAATTCAAACCTGATAGAATATTCCTCAAAGATGCCATGTTGAGTGAAAATGTTGATTTAATAAATCAATAAATTGATTTATTTGTGCAAGTGGCATAATCTAGAGAATGCAAGTGGTTAGGATTAGTATTTGATCATTGTTAGGTTAGCTTAATGATGATTAGGTGAATTTGACTTTCATGACTTAAATATTTGATTTATTTAAATAAAAAAAGGAGAAATATGAATTGGATTTAATTAAATAGATGTTTGATTTATTTAATTAAAGGGATGATGATAGGATCAAGTTTGATTTATTTGATTTAAGCTGATGACTTTAGGAGATTGATAAATAAAATTGATTTATTTGTTGAATGGAATATGATTATGCATGATGCTAATTTTGCGTGTCTACAGTTGCCAATGAATCTTTTCTTGAAAATCCTTGCAAACTTTTTTCAAAAAAATCACATTCTCAACTTGGACCCTTAACAAAAGGTGTTTCCTTCATCATGGGTTTGCAAAGAAAGAACTTAGAGAACTTTCCTCTAAGGAGGGATCAAATTTTCCTACAAGAGAAGCCTTGACCTTCCCCTCATGAGGGGGCATTTTCTTCCTTTTGAATTCCTTGATGAAGTGCACATCTTTCAAAAGGGCTCCTTGATGATTGAATCAATTTATGAAAAACATTCCTGCACTTTCAAACAACACATCCCTTGAGTGGAACCCTCTTCTTTTGAAGGGTTCTCGAAGGACCCCTTTGAAAGCCTTTCAATTTGTTGACTGTTTGTTTACCTATGTGGCTACTTTTTGTTTTTTGACATGTTTTATCTATGGATTAACATGTTGCTTTGCAGGTGCACCTATGAAGCTATTTTCTAGTCTAACTCTGTGGAGTCCTATTTCACTGGGATTCCTTCATGAGAGAGTACTTGGGGGATGCCTTCTTTGCATATCTATGGGCCTATGAAGCGCTTACATCCTACAGGATTTGTCCACTGTTGGTCTGCGGGCCTTCGATGTACTTTGTGCAACTTTGTAGTTCTATGGAGCTACGGGGTCCTTTTGTTTGAACCTCCTTAGGAGAGAGTACCTGTGGAGTTCTTTGTTGGCCCTACACTTTCAAGTTCACCAGATTGCAGACTACTTCCTTGATGGTTCAGGTACACATCTCTAACTCTTTGATCTACTTTACCGAACAATCATTGATACTTTTGCTTGCTAAAGTGGGGACAAAATATGAGTGAATTTGCACCCCTTGTGTAAATTCCCCTTTTGCATACCCCCACCTTAGAAAATCAAATTCGAAGGAGAAATTCCACATCACCCATCTGCCTTCCATCCACATGGTGTGTGTTTTTTGCATTAGTGAGGGGATTTTCGTTAGGGATGCGAGCGCGGCATGTGGATGTTTGCGCAACACAGTGTCGTCCCTGATAGATTCCTACCTCTGGAGTTTGTAGGGACATTACACACCTAATTGGGGTTGAATTGTAATGCCTTTGTGTGACCAACCAACCCAAAATGGCTCCTTTTGGCCTTCAAATCCATTCATTTCACACTTCACTTGTTCTTCTACACAACTCTTCACAATTCAAGTAACTTCATTCAATCTTCTTCACACTTTGGGATCTCTTGAGCACACTCTTGAAGCATTCTACTAGCATTTTCATAGCTTGAGCATTGCAACAGCTTGGTACTCCATCAACTTCACTTTTTCATGTGTGAGGCCACCATAGAAGTTGTAAGCTTGGAGTCTTACGAAACCTCCCTTCATCACCATTGCAGCTATGGTGATTTTTCCAAGTTTGTTGCTTGCATTCTCCCTTCATTGGTCTTGAAATCCTTTGGGTGGAGGTGGTAACGCTTCACTCTTTCCTTTTTTGGTTTGATAGAGTAGCATAGTATTGTTTTGCAGTGTTCAACAATCTCTCCTTCTTCTTCCCTTTATCATACTTTCTATTCGGTTGCTTTTCTAGTTGTTCGTGGAGGTGGAAACACCAAAGCAGGGGTTTGATTGAGGCAAACAAACATTTTTCCCCTTCTTACTTGTGTGTAGGTGAACGTGTGTGTGGAGCTCGCTAGTGAACTAGTGATTTTGTGAGTTAATATTCGTCACTATAGTTTTTATCTACTTACTTTATCATTTCTGCCTTTACTTTTCGTACGTTATTATTTTTTTCTTTTCATTAAAATTAACTAGCTAGGATGTTAAGTAGGTTTCTGGTCTTTCCCTTATTGTATTTCTCATTTTGTGGTCGTACAGACGCCAACACACCAGAAAGAAACCAATGCGTCGCGCTATCGTCCCAGACCTGTGTTGTCATCCTTAGACAGAGAGTTGTTTGAGGTGCAATACAGATTCCAAAAACCAACTCATCTAGCCCCAACCAGATTTTCTAGTTTGTAGAGTGACAAAATCACTTGAGAGTGCTCTTCATTCTTGATCCTCATCCCAAAACATCTTTTACAGTGAGGTGAGTTAGGGTAGTCCTACGCTCTTAGCTTTTTGTGACCTAGAGCCTTGATGTGGTTGGTCCCCCTCTCTTACAATGAATATATTGAGTTATGTTTTGGTTTAGTTTGTATCTATAAAAATAATTTGGTGTATGAAGTAAAATCTAGATTGGCAAGGAAATGAAGGTTGCAACAAACACTAACAAATAACCTTGGTATTAAAAATATATTTCAAACATTATTTAAATTTTCTCTTCTATATGCAACATCACAACCATAGCTACCCCTTGGCATCCTTCCAACTTCACAAACCAGCTGAAATCCTCAAGCCAATTCCATAGACTACAAGAAATGCAAAACCTATCAAAAACTCTATGACATCCAAGGTAAATAGAGTCATTCACATTTATCACGTAAGAAAAAATAATGACACAATATATGTACAAACTAAGAACAAAAATAATAATGTTCAATCAAACCAAAATTCTCCCATTAATGTGATTTCATACTCCAATCATCAATATGACCATCTTTGTACCATTTAATGATAACTTGATAGTCACTTACAACCTCCAACAATTGATAATTCATTGTTTTAGTTAATTTGATGCCTTCCAAAAGTGAATGAGCTTCAACTTCATTATTAGTTTTAGAATCCATGAAAAATGAACCACATTTGACCAGCAATCCACTTTGGGATCCAAGAACCACCCTTATACAAACATTTCCCAAAGTACTTTAGCTTTTCCATCAAATTTGAGTTTTAGAAACCCTTCCTTAGGAGACCACTTACTATTTTTTCTTTTGTTATTTTTATTGATTATCCCATTAACAAGGGTGGAAAAGTTGTTTGTTAATGATATATATATCAATTGTACTGAAAGGGTTCATATACCATTTTAAGTTGAATCTATTCAATAATGTAGTATGTAATGGGAGAATTTGTGTATTTTACATGTGGTATAATTTTTGAATAATGAATACTCAACACTAACTATACATTTTCAATCAAGGTTAGTATATTACAATGATTGATGAATGTTATAAATAACTATATGAAACCAAACAAGATTAATATATTATTGTTGTAAATGTAAGTTTTTTAATGTGTTTGAAAAATCAATAAATATTAAATATTTTTTTGTTTTCAACATAATAACCACAAATTTACTTTTGAATTAAATTTGAATGTTTTTTATTCAAATACCTACTGTAGTGGAGAAAAGTGAATACCTTACCCTTTTACTCTCTTTTTTTACACTAACTTTTGGTACTATAATCAATGCAATGTCCTATTTTTGGAGCATAAGTTGTCTTGGGGTTTTCTCCTACTTTAGACCTTGACCTAGTTCACAATTTACTTTAGAATTGCAAGGATTTTGGGGATATTCAAAACTTATAATGATTGAAACAATAAATATTTTAAATAACTAGGGTTGGATAGGACCAACACATGAGAGGGAGCTCCTCTCTCTTTTTCTTGAGTTCTACCAAACTTAGGGGATATTCCCTATCACTCTAAAATATCTATCATAAGTGGTTCATAAACATTGGTAGAAAAATTATTAATTGATAATCTAAGCTTGAATACGTGAATTTGAACCCAATTGGTTGTCAATAGTATAGACAATTCAACCTATTTAAAATTTTATAGAAGATTTAAATGAGGAGGATAAATTTCATGAATAAATACATGGTTTAGTTTGACAAATAACAATAGATATCAAATTATAATATTCATGCTAAACCATTGTTAGTAGTTTATAGGGAAAAGCCAAAAGCTACCACAAGTTACCACATAGGACTTATGAAACCTAAGGTCTACATGGAAGACTAAGTAAAGGGTATCCTATAAGGGTCACATTTCTCTAGGAGACAAAGTATAAATATATGAATGTAACAGATGTAGGATATATCGAGATAAGTATAGGGATATAGAAGAGAATATAATACAGAGCAGAGACTAAGACCTATCATTGTACTTGTTATATGATAATATATATAGAGAGTTATAAGTATTTGGTATTTATATAGGTGTTATGAATGAATATGGTTCTTATGTAATTTACATATAGAATGGAATTAGATATAGTTTTCCCTTTTGCAATTACTCTTTTCTTTCACTATATCAATTAGGTATAAAAATATTATATAAGGGATATTAGGATACAAATCTCTGGACTGTAATTCCCCATTCCTCTTACTAACATTGATTTTGTTGTTAGGACCCTAGAGTGAGCAATGAAGAAAAATATAGACAAACAAAAGTGGTAGTATAATTAATAGTTGAAAAAAAAAATCTTAGAAATCTACATAGAATCAATTCTTAGGTACCACCCTTGTAAGAGGGGGGTAAGCACTTAAGGGGTGACAAATGGGAAGGGGAAGGAATCTAAAAATATTCTTGAAAAGATTTAATTATTCAAAATTCAAACTAACCATGGGATATATAAGGATTAATGAAAATCCAAATTAGAAAAATAGATGGCAAAAGGAGAACAAAATAAAAGTTGAGCTTATTGAAAGAATTAAGTTGGTAATAGAAATGAACGCAAAAGAAATAAGGTTGAAACAAGCCTAAGATTGATAGGAAATACACTATAGAAGGATGGAAGAAGCACAAAAGAAAGAAATAAAATAAGCCAAAGAGGTAACAATAGAAACTATGAGGGAAGAGGATAAGTGTGCCACTAAGGGTGCTACTGAATGCACCATTGTAGGTGTAGCCGAAGATACGAGGAAGAAGATACCACAAATAAGTTTTAATATGGATATAATAAGTCAAATTATACAAAATATAGGAGAAATTGAGGGTTATGGAAAAACTAAAAAGGATAATTTAAATCAAGAAGTTGTAAGAATTATGACACCACCCATCATCGAAACATCAATTACTTATCTGAATTGGACAAACATTCAAGTAAGGATAGACGAGGATTGGTTACTGTAAGATTTGGCTATGAAGATAGCCACCCATGATCTAAAGGCCTATGAAAAGCACAAAATACTCAGAAGACCAATATGACAAGAATAAATTGTATTCCTATCAATGAATGCAAAAAGAATCAATGTAGTTGTGTGTACAATGTAGTAGAAACCCCTTGGTTATATAGCCAAGGTGAGATAAAAGATGTCATAGGATTATGACAAGTGTCTTAATCATATGACATGAGACAACTTATCACGCTTACCCAGGTCACATGCAGTAGTTGTCAAAAGATAAGATAACAATTAATGACAACTAACATCTTTTAGAAAGAATTTTAGGACCTAAGTAAACTTAACATATGAATATGTCCACTAAGTCCCTAATAAGTGAAATAACTAGGTACAAGACATTAATTCATGATTTATTTTTTTAAACTTAATTAAAAGTTTAATTTGAAAACATTTATTAAAGAAAAACTTTATTATTAAAAATAATAAAGAAAAATAATTTTTTTAATGAAAAAAAACTTTATTTAATAATGAAAAATAATTTTGAAAAAATTATTAAAATTAATAAAGAAAAAATATATATTTTCTTATTTATTGAAAAAACTTTATTAAAAATAATAAAAGAAAAACATATATATTTTTTAATTTAGAAAAAAACTTTATTAAAAATTAATAAAAGAAAATTTTGATTTTTAATAATTAAAAACTTTAATAAAATATTAAACTTTTAAAACTTTTATTTATTAAGAAAAACTTTAATTAAAAATTAAAGAAAAAAATTATAAAAGTTTTATTAAAAACATTAATAAAAAATAATTATTGAATTTTTTTATTAAAAAAAAATAATAAAGGTTTATTTAAAAGTTCATTTTAAAAGTTTTTAAAAAATAGTAGAATTTTTTATTTTTATTTTTTATGAATAGGCATTAATCAATATTAATTCAAAGATTAAAATACACATTCACAAAAAAAAAGTGGGTGGTAAGAAGGCACACCCCGAGAGTCATATGGGTAATGCCCAGAAAAGCCAAAAAACCAATCGGTCACATGGGCCTAGCCCAGAAGTCCATGATTACAAACATAGAAAAAAACATTAAGCAACCAAAGCAGTGCCAACAAAGCCAGGAGGGTCTCTGTCATCCAATTTCTTCCCCATACATTAGCGAGGTCTGGAGTGACATTAGGAGGAGGACCCCAACCATCATCAACTTCTTTATCTTTATCTTTATCTTCCTCCTGTTGAGGCGAGATTGCAAGCACAAGCCGTGGAAAGCTTTTACTAGAGTTTGGAAAACCAAAGCCATAGACAAGAGTTTCATCAGAGGGCCACTTGGAATTGCCACTGCCGCTCCCCAAAGCACCACCAATAGGCCACCCCTAGCAAGCCCGAGGCGGAGGAGAGCGGGTCTGCCGAGGAGGGCGAGATCCCCACCGAAGAGGAGGCTAAGAGTGGGGGCGTGTAGAGCCACTCATTTGTCGGCCCCGAGAGGGTGATCAGCCGCAAGAAGAGGTGGGCGGAATGGGCACCTGAGCAACAGTGCACGGGGCATTGCCTTAGTGGTCCAAAAGCACTTGTAGGTGAGCAAATTCAAGTGCAACTTTATTCGCTTGCACCTGAATCTATAAGAGCACATTAGAACAAATAATAGCTTAAGAATATAGAGAAATATTTTTATCCATTTGAGTGTGAGAAAATATGCAGGCATTTCTATCTTTCTAGATATTGAAGATGATTTCCACCTTGAAAGTGTGCCAAAGTTGGGTGTACTTAGTAGGAAGTTTGGGCGAGTCTTCTAGCAGAACCATATGCCAGGAAAAGGGCTCTGGTCGAAAAGGCCGAAAGAAATCATGAATTGAAGTCCAAAACTGTTGGGCTATGGGACAAAACCAAAAGAGATGCTTGAAAGACTCAGCTTGCCCATAAAAGGGCAATGAGGGTCCTGGACCCTCAGGTGAACAAGTCAAAAACTCATAGGAAAGCCTTGGAAAAGAATACACCAAGCAAAGTGGGAAAGTTTTGGCTCAACACTTGTAGACCAAGTGGCAGCAAATCTTTTACACTAGAAATGAGCGGGAGATTGAAAAAACCACCTATGGTTAAAACCATGAATCATAGGAAAATGTGGTGAGAGCCACCTATAACCAAACCTAGGCTTGGAATTGCTGAAAGGGGTGTTTGGGTACCACTTCTAGTCCTTCCACCAGGGCTTGGACCCATGAATACCCACCTTATGAAGCATTTATGTAGGAATAGCATTCACCAAACCATCATAAGTTACACGGTCCTAGTTTTGAAGCCTGTATAGGGCATGAAAGTCCTACGACATGATACGCATTGTGGGCCTGTGAAATATCTATTGTAAGGTCTGAATACCTTTCTTGTGGAATTTGAGCGCCTTAAGCCAAGGCGATTTAGCCAAAGGCTGAACATTACTAGCAAAAAGAGGAGACCACCAAACATTATGCTAGTTGAGTGAAAGCCCATCATGGAAGCTTGAACTAGCCTAGTGAAGCTAGGGTTTAACTGCCTCCCAAGCTCTCCAAATGCTTTTAGCAACAAAAGTCCCCACAATTTGAACTGGTTCCTCCATGACCAAAAGGGTTTGAAAGTCAATCCCCTTCTAGGCAAGTTTGTGAGCAGGAAAGCCCAATTGAATACAATGCCTAAGGAGAATTTTCCAGGCCTCATCTCCTGTAAGGGCTTTAATTATCCATTTCACACACAGACAATGCCTGTTGTTGAGTAGAGAGCAACCTGAGACCTCTAGAGTCTCTCGGAAGGCAACAAAATTCCTATGCGACACAATGAAACCATTTATGTGACTTAGCAAAAGCCCAAAGGATGTCTCAGAGCAACTTTTCAAGCTTGTTATAGGTGGCTTTAAAAGGGGCCCAATATGAGGAATAATAAACATGAGTGGCCGCAAGAAATTTTGAGCACACCTAAAATTTCCTTGCCAAAGAGAGGCGCTTAGTAATCTAGTAAGCGAGCTTTTGCTCAACTCTAGAAAAAAACAACTTGCCAAAGCTTGACCGGAGATGCCTGGAAGGTGAAGGGAATGCCCAAGAATCTGAAAATTTCTCCTGGCCCAATCCAATTCCAACCATACTGTTGAAACCAAGGTGGAGTGGCAAAATAGACTATCTGTAGCACAAGGTTTTGTGCCATTGAATGACAGAACTAGAAGTGAGACAAAAAATACTGAGACATTCTAGGGCCACTTTGATATTATCTTTGTCCTCCAGAAGAGTGAGGAAAGAGTCCAACAAAATGACCATTAACCAACTAGACCTAAGAGTTAGGCAGTGAAATGCCCTTGACATGTTGTTGAGAGATTGCATTGGCCAAAAGGTAATGAAACCCTTCAGCGGTGAGCACATACAGAGAGGGGGCAAGTAGGCATCCTTTCCAGATGGAACGAAAGAGCCCAAAGACAGACGATTGGTAGCCATTAATGGTGATACAAGCAGAGGCATCCACAAAGAGCATGCGAACAACCTAGATGAAATTGGGCCCAAACCCCAAAGTGTGCAACATAGCAAGAATAAAAGGTCATTCAATGCGGTCATGAGCTTTAGCAAAATCAATTTCAAGAAAAATAGCCTGTTGGCTTGATCATCTAGCCCACTCCATACCTTCCCACATGGCAATAATATTATCTAGAATGAATATGGATTTGATAAATCTTGTTTGCTCCAGGCGCACAATATGAGGTAAAAGATGGTGGATTTTTAGAGCCAAAGCTCTGGCAATAATTTTGTAGGAGACATTGAGAAGCGTAATAAGCCTCCAGTTACAAATATCCTCAACAGCTCTAGACTTAGGTATGAATTTAATATTTCTTTTGTTTATTAAATTACCTAGAGAATTAACATGAAAAGCCTCTAAGTAAACATGATGCAAATCTTTCCCAACACAATCCCAAAGGGCCTTGTAAAACTCACAAGGAAATCCATCTATTCATGGGGCTTTGTCATCAACCATGGAATGAACAACTTCCTTGCGATCATCCAATGTTAACAATTGATCACAAATTTTTTTTTGGGCTAAGGAAAGCCTATTTGGCACAACATCAAGGAAATTCTGGAGGGCTTGTTGTCACACAGGCGTGGATTCCTATGCAGTGAAACCCTGTGCATAATGGCACATAAAGGCCTAGAGAATTTTAGGAAGCTCAAAGAGCACCTGGATACCATCTTTAATTTTTTTAATGTCTGGATATGAGTGCTTGACACACAAGGCCAGAAAAAACTCTTTAAGAGGCATGATCTCCAACTTTTAGCCAGTGCAACCCGGCTTTGATTTGAGCACCTCTGGTAGCATAATTATCTACAACTTGCTTTTTGTGCCTTAATTCTGCTACGCTGACTTGTAATGAAGGGGAAAATGGGTTGGACGCCAAAGCCTCGGTAGCTTAGCGCAAGTCAAAAGTGGTGGGCTCATAAGACCACTGGTGAAAGATAGCTAGTTGGCACCCATAAATGCACACAAATCAAGTCGTGTGAGTGATAGAATCATTCCACCATGTAATCTAGCTTGTATGATGAGTTGGCCTACACTCTAGATTCCAAACTCTACGAATGTGAGCCAAAGTAGGCTTGTGGAAAAGCAAAGACATATTCAAAAAGAATTGATTTTTACACATGCAAGGCTATCGAGTCTCCCATTCAATGCGAAAAGAAATGGGGAAGTGGACTGACAAAGTCACATCCACTAACGGCTTAACCAATAGAGAGGAACTATCAAAAGAGAAAAAATATTGAGACAAGATCATGGTATGATGAAGACGTTTAAATATCCTATCAGAACTAGCCCTGAAATTACACCAAGTGTGCCAGAGAGAATGAGAATGGCAGTGACCAATATTGGGATCAAAAGCCCTAATTTATAGCACATGTAAAACCACGCCTCGTTCGCCAGCTGCCCATCTGAATGGCAAGGTTCCATCTTTGTCATACATCGTCTCAACCACATTGAAATCCCCACACAATAACCAAGTAGCAACTGACAATGAATCAACAATCCAACACCAAATCAAAGAGTGTTCCACAACATCATTAGAAGCATAAACATTAACAATCCCAAAAGAATGATTATCAATGTTGAGAAGGATCCAGACGAGCCGATGAGTGGGATCAGACCTATGGTCAACTACACAAGTGTGCCACCATGGGGACAAAAGGGTGACAGCTCCACCATGCTCAACATCATGAGTAGTGCAAAACATTTTACTGGATGGCCAAATAGAATGGCAAGCCGAAACAAGCAAGAATCCATAAATTTTAACCTCTTGGAGACAAAGCACTTCAAAACGATAATATTTTCTTAAAGTATCCCTAACAGAATACTTTATGGAGAGCTTTGTCAGACCTCAAACATTCCATGAGAGGAAATTCATGAATGAAACTCCTCCATATTGTTGAAGTCCAGTTCCTCTTCATTCAAAGAAGAGAAATGATTTTGCAAAAACTTTGGTGGAATTGACCCAATCTGAATAGGAGAGGAAAATCTCCATTTTTCTTGCACATATTCACCTTCTTCTAATGGTGAAGGATTGAGAGACAAGCTTTGAGCTCCTGACACAGGAGGAGAATCGTTTGGCTGAGTAATCATAATGACAGTAGGCTGAGGCGTTGCCTTTGTCCTAGGCTACACCGAAACATTATCAGCTCTAACTAGAGCTTCCTTCCTCTTCATTGAAGGGTTTGAAACTACATTCGATGGTTCAAAGGCCTTGGAGGTTGGCCCAAAACTAGTGGACTTATTTTGTGGCTTGCAACCGTGGTCCATTTCTCATTAGATTTGGCAGTAGAAGTATCCATCTGATGAGGCTTTTCAGTATCTCATGGTGGAGAAGGTGTACAAGGCACTGCCAAAGGGCAGTCCTTAATTTTGTGGTCTGCAGACTGACACTTATAACACGTGTTGGGCAGATTAAAATAAGTGACCTTCTGTGTATGCCAGAGAGCTCCAATTTGAATATCAATGGATTCTTTCAAATCCTTGGGAAGGTCCACTTCCACATAGACCCATTTTTGGGGTCGAGCCTAGAAAAACCTATCGGGCTCAGCACAAATGACCCTCCCCAGAGAGGATGTAATATGATTCAAAAAAGGCACACAAGGAAAGGGAAGGCCAGGAAACTCAATCCAGACCGGGACCCACAACTTGGTGTCATCTAAGACAACAAAATCCTAGGTCCATGCCTGGAAAACCAACAAAGAGGACCTGACATACCAGGGACCATGGCCTAAGATAGCCTGGACATGGTTGACCTCTGCAAAGTGGAACAAAAAGAAATCCTTGGTTAAATTTTGGACCATATAAAGGCGGACCCCATGAGGGACCTAGGCCTTGCTGACCCATTCCTTAAGCACACTTTTAGGGGGAGTCCTCCCAACAAAATATCCCACAAGGGTATGTTGCTCAAGCCATTGAAAAGAAGAATCAAAATTTGGTAAAGGAAAAACTACATCAGATAGGGAGTCAGAACACTTACCTCGTGAAAGACTTATAGAAAAAAAATTTGGGGTTGTTTGTTCGGAGGAGGAGACATTGAGCAACATCGTCAAACCGCTAACACCAATATGAATTGTTGGGTTAGAGCCGATTGAAGGCATATTAAAACACAAAAATTGTAGTAAATCTGATCGTACACACAAGAAAGAGGAGTTTCCTATGCAAAGTGCACAGTATGATGCAAGAGGGGCCAAGAGTGATCACAAACACCACAAAACCCTAGCAAAGCTCATCCACCTTTGTCTCCTTTTCAACTACATTCGTTTTAGCATTTGAAAATGACTTTTAAAATTTTTAATTTTTGAAATCTAAAAAAGAAAAGAAAAAAGAGAGGTCAATGGGAGGTCAGCAAGGATGCCGCCCCTGCAAGGGCCACTGGTCGTGCAGGTGGCAGATGACCCTATTGTCACCGTCGATAGAAGGCCTACAACTGCAGGTGTACTGCAATATCTGCATACCACAAGTTTCAAAAAAAATATTTAAAACTTTTAATAAATAAAAAATTGTGATTTGATTTTGTTTTTTTTTTCTTTTAAAATTTAATTAAAAAAAATTGCAGATTTTTTAAAAAATAAAAAATTGTATTGATGCGCAGGTAGAGTCGTATGACCCATCTGCTAATTTTTTTTCCTTTGAGAACAACTTTGTCCAAATTTGGCGATTTGCAATCGATTTAGAGGTCTTTGGCCCTTCTGAGCATTGATGGCATTGTCTTTTTTGGCTAAAAATGTGCAAAAAATATGGCTACCTCCTGGATCTAGCAACCAACATCAATTTTCAAACCCTTGTAGATTTGGCTTCCAATTTCCAATTGGGATGAAACAAAAGGAAATTTTGACTTTCTCAGACGTTGCAGATGCAAAGGTGAGCTTAGATCTGATGCAAAAAGCTCCCAAAATGCACCTACAATACAAAGTCAAAAAAGGAACCCCCCAAATCTGATATTTCTTTCACACCTTTCTGATTCTCCAAATCATCCAAAGATGCAAGAGAAGAGCATACTCAGTACTTCAAGAAAATACAAGATTGCATTCAAGATCTCCTAAAATACTAACCAAAGACACTCAACTTTCTTTGATACCATGTAAGATTTGGCTATGGAAATAGCTACCCAAGATCTAAAGGCCTATGGAAAGTATAAAATACTCAAAAGATCAATATGACAAGAATAAATTGTGTTCATATCAATGAATGCAAAAAGAATCAATGTAGTTGTGTGTACAATGTAGTAGAGACCCCTTGGTTATATAGCCAAGGTGAAATACAAGATGTTATAGGATTATGACAAGTGCCTTAATCATATGACATGAGACAACTTATCACACTTACCTAGGTCACATGTAGTAGTTGTCAAAAGATAAAATAACAACTAATGACAACTAACATCTTCTAGAAAGAATTTTAGGACCCAAGTAAATTTAACATGTGAATATGTCCACTAAGTCCCTAGTAAGTGAAATAACTAGGTACAAGACATTTATTCACACCAACAGTTACCAATGGTTACCCCTATACAAAATCTCTAAATAATAATGGTTGATGTGAAATATTTAGATGAATTGGTGACCAAAAGTGTTCTAAAAATACGAGGAGAAAATGCAACAAAAAATAGATTGGATCTTGTGCATTTATCAACATATAATGAAGTGACACCACTAACTAATCAAATGAAATTTAACAACAAAAAGAATATTTTTTAGGATGATAAGATACTTTGAACAAATACAACCCTTAGACCAAGAGTCACCCTTAATGCCATTAAAGTCAAGAAGAGTTTCCATAGAAGCAATAGAACACATCCTAAAAGATCAAGATACAATAGAAAGAGAAGGTTAGGAAAATGACATAATAACCCTAGGGACACATTACTTTAATATAAACATAGGAGATACAGACATTGACTGGGAATAACAAGCATACATGAATACCTCTAGGAAGTACCCATATTTGGAAAGGACACCAATGAGGCTACAAAACATATCTTTGTCTTGGAATCAATGTGGCAAAAAAAAAATATAAATAGGGACAACACTAAGTTGTTTGATTTCATTGGTACTTTACAAAGTGATACCCTCAAATGGTATTGCAAGACTTATCCAAAAAATGATAAGGAATGGGATACAATAAAACAAAAAATAACAAATTTTGAATATGTGAAACTACCTACCAAGGGGTAAGTAAACCCAAGGAACTCACACAAAATGAAGATGAAACTATAACCAAATTTGATAAGAGATTCAAAGAAATAACTACAAGATTGGAAGAACCACTAATTGAAAAGAAAAAAATTGAATGGTTCAATATCTGAAGTGACACCAAAAATTAGAATGTCCCTAGATGGAAGAAGTTTCAATACATATCTAGAACTGGTTACTTTAGCCTATCAGATAGAAAAAGAATATTGGCAGAAACTTGAGAAGGAAAAAGAAAATAAAGAAATAGAAAAATTAAGATTTGAAGTCGAACAACTAAGACTCTGTAAAGAGATTATGGAAAAACAAGATACCCTTCCATGGAGAGCTAACATCTAGTGTACCTATTGTGCCTGAGAAGGTCACTTGCAAAATGAATGCCCAAAAGAAATAGGAGAAAAGAAAGCAAATGAATTAAGTGTAGATCTAAGTGAACTACCTAAAAATATTTAACTCAGTTTATTATGGAGTCTGCGAGGAATGGGATGATCATGAAACAAAAGATTGTCCATCGCAACTATTTCGATTAAGAGAGGATCCAAACCTAAGAAACCATAATGAGGAAAGAGGGATGGCATATGTAAAAGGTTTGGAAAAAAGACCACTTTACCTATAGGACCATGGCTATAAAGTGCCAAAGTGGCAAAACCAGAGGAACATAAATAACATACAAAACCAATGACCATATAGTGATAGAGGCCAATTTAGGGGAGACAAAGGTCAAGGTAGAGGAAGAAAAAGCTGAATAGATGGCACTTGCTTTAGTTGTGGCAAGCATGGTCATTTCACAACTGAATGTTGGGGAGATAAGAAAAAACAATATGGAATTTGTGGTAGTATTGAGCATGATATATTTAATTGTAAAAAATCTCAACCTTATTTCAAGAATGCAACACCACAATCCAAAAGTGATAAACTCTAAAACTTAAATCCACCTAGAGGAGTAAGACTTCTAAGAAAAGTACTAAAGGAATCATATCAAACAAATGAGAGATGTCAAAAAATATAACAAATTAATTTTGAGACTATTGAGACTAGTAGCTTCGAAGAAGGATATCAAATCCACATAAAATCAAGCAACAAAAAGAAAAACAAAGCTGAAGTGGTTACCAAATAGAGGACAAATACTGTAAATTAAATGTATATAACTGAAACAAAGAAAAATAGGTGTGGTCAATTATGGAATGGGGAAAATGAGGGTATGATGGACCTATTTTCCTATTTTCATTAGGAAATGAGATCCACACAAAGAATTGACTTACAACCTTTAGGTGAGTCAACTCAATGAGAGAATCTATTGATTTCCTTATGCTTGAGGATGAGGGTTTCAGCCTGAACAACACTTTTGGGAGAAAAACTAAACATAGAAAATCTACTCAATTATATTGATTCAAACTTGAAACAACAATTGAAAGGTCAAAACTAACAAAAACACCAAACTTTTGCAGATCTAAGAAGTGTAGAACACTGTTTACTAGTCACCAAGAGGCAGATTCAAAAGGCAATCTAGGACTCATTCGCCCATGGGAAAATGGGTCTCTGCTCAGGGTTTTCAACAAAAATTTTGGGAATCTTTGATGTCAATCTGTAGCTTCAGTTCAATCCAGGTTGCAGTGTTGGAAAGTTAGAAATTAGATTTGTAAGTGAGTTTCTATGGTTTGATGACAACTTTGACAATTTTTTTGTAACTTTGACAACTTTTTTGGTCTTTCTCTTCAAAAGGTCTTCAATTCTTCTTCAACCTAAATTTTAAAAAAAAAACAAGAGGGGAAAAATTGTTTTTTTTGGTGAGTGGGGGTTTGCATTGGTCAAACCCCATTTGGGTAATTAAACCTTGAATTGAAATAATGAAATGTGAAAGGAATGATGAATGAACAAGCTATGTTGTAACTCACCAAACCCTTGAATAAACCTTTGGAAGTCTGAAATCTAGATCTTGATGTTGCATGAAATGGCTTCAATGGATGTGGATCTTGATGCTTAAGATATGACTTGAGTGCTTTGAATTGATCTTTGAAACCTACATCACAATCTTAGCTCCAAAAACATACATGATGCTTAAGACCTTGACATGATGCTTGATATCTTGATTGTTGCAACAAAATGCTTGATAAATCTGCTCTTGAATGCCCTTAATAATAAACTTTGTTCTTGTAAACTTGCACTTGAAATCTAATAAAAGTTCTAGGATTTGAATTGATGAAATAACCTTGTATTTATAGGTATGTATCCTTGATTTCCCAAAAATTAAACATTACATGCCGACATGAAAATTTGAATTTAGGGACATTTAAATACCGCCAAAAACATAATTTAAATTTAGGTACAAAGGCTTATGGTGGAACTATTCTCCCATGGGTGAATGGGTCCCAAGATCCTATTCCTGGAACACACATTGCTCAAGGTAAAGTGTTATGTGTTGGCATTAATTATTGTCGAGTTTCCCCTTCAAAAAATGTAATTTATTAGGTTTGTAGATGTAAAATAGGGCTTATTAAGGCATAATTAAGTCCAATTTAATTAAGAGGGCCCAAACAAAGTGTGAACATAGAAAGTACATTGTTTTACACTACATTTAGCCCCACTTTAGTGAGAGGATGAGCACAAGCAAAAACTCACACTAAAGTAGACAAATATGCACCAAGAGGGGGTCCAAGTGTACCAATGTTAATGAGATAGGATGAAAAAGATCAGGGAGGTGACCAAGCCGCCAGGATCAAGATCCCATGGCAAACCAACATAAGCACAAAGGAACACACACATGATTTATGATTTGAAGCAACAAGATAAGATACACAAACATACAATGTCAAAGACTAAAAGGAAAGAAAACTAACAAGAAAAAGAAAGGGGTGGATCAAGCCTTGACTATTTGTTCAAGTCAACGTGGATCAAGCCTTAGTTGTTTTTTCAAAAAAATTTACAAGTGGAACTTGTTGTCCACTACGCAAACAACAATACGCTCACACGAGCTAGTGAAATCTATTGTCCACTAGGTGAGCCCTCAGAAGGTGGCCAATGAGATAATTTGATTAGTCTCTCATAACCATACCAAATTTGTACCGTTGATAACTTTGATAAGGTGCCACGCAATATGAACTTTGAGATTCATAAGGCTTAACAAGCTGCGTTATGTTAAGCACTTATGAAAAAACATGGCCCCATTGGCAAGCAAGGTGTGTTATGCTCGGTGGCCATGAAAAAGGTTGTAACTTTGAGCTTCACAAGGTTCACAAGTTGTTTTATACTAATAAATTATGAACAAAATGAAAATATGATATTCAAAGGGGTTTTTCTTAGTTCATGTAAGGTATCCTCTTAGAGAACATCGTTCCTAATATCTCCAAGAGAGGAAAAATTGAAGATAAAAGATTCCCAACTTAGGGAATGAATTTTGTAGCATCACCACTAAGAAGAATGTCATATGCTTAGAAAGGTTGCAATATCAAAGGACATCAAACCCAATGACACCACCAAGAAGAAGACACATCACATGAAGTAAGAAGACCACACTATGAAACATAAGTTATAGTCAAAATGATAATGCCAATGTATGCCACTACTTTAAAGAAATTGCTAAACACCATGTTGTGAGCAATTACTTTAAAGTAGCAAATGATAAATGCTAAACAAGACATAAGAGCTTATTTGGAAAGCCCTATGTGAAGCATATATTTCCAAATGAAGCTACATCATGAAGAGGGGTTTCCCCCAAATAAAATCCCAAACAGATAAGGGATCCACAAATTGGAGGTCAACATGTGTCTTTACTACAATGATATTATAGAGGTCAAAAATGTCATCATTCCCCAAATACTCGTAGAACTAGCAGAATGACACATAGGGAGAAAAAACAAAGAATTTTTTTTGGGTCAACATGGAAGAGACCTAAATGTCTCGATGCCTTGTGTCATCCCCAAAAGGAAAACACAAGACAAAAGAAAATATTTACGACATATAGAAGAATGTAGGTACAAATAGAGGAATGAACATAAAGACATGTCAAACAGAATGATACAGGGGATCACATTATGCACATACAATAACATAAAGAACATGAAAAGAGAGATAAATAAAAGATTAGTAGAGCACATGCGAGTCAACATATAGTAGGTTGTCCACATCCCAATCTTATTCATAATATGTAGAAGGTGGAAAACTAGCCAAAAGAACAACACCAAGTGCTTTACTAGGGACATCACCACGTTCAACACGTGGTGATTCACTCATTTTAGGAGGAACATCATGGTTGATATCATCTAAACTCATGGAAGAGGAAAACAATGAAATTCAACTCATTATGCACTTCTTCATTAATCTTATCAGTCTCATCATCATCATCCAAGTTAATCACAATAGGAGGTCTAATGATAGTATCCATGGAAGGTACTTATTCTTGTTGTGGTCGAGGTTTAGTATTTTCTTGTTTTGATGAAGGTGGAGAATAATCACGCATTGCTTGAGTTGTTATTTGATACTTAGTTGTTGATTCATCTTTTGCTTGTAACAAATGAGCAATAGCATGACACCACACCTATGCTCTCTAGCATTTCAGTTTCTTTTTGTTCTATTTTCAAGTTGTGATTGTGTAGGAGTAGGTTTATCAACCATAGGTTTCTTTTCTTCCCATAAGGGAGGAACGAAAGGAACCATGGGAGGTTGTTCGACCACTTTCTTTTTAACTTTATAAACTTGTTTGATCTTAGGAGGCACAACAAGACTTAATTGGTTATCTCATGGTCTCTTATAGGAAATAGGTGGAGGATTTGCTATGTTTTGGTGTGGGTAATTTGGAAGGGCTTTTGTTTCAATCATTGTCTCATCAAGGATAGGAGGCTCAACGTGGGTTGAGGCATATTACTAAGGGATAATTTTGCTATGTGCTTTGCCTTAAAATTTTGATAAGATTTGAAAAAGAAGTCCTCACAAGGCCAAATAGGTTCCATAGGTTCGAGCCAAAAGAAATCCAATGAGAAATTCTCATGGGAAGAAACAATATTGAAGCCACTATGGTGTACAATAAAGATCTCTTTGCCAAATGGAAACTTTAAACATTTATGCACTACTGATGGGACAAATTTCATGGAGCTAAGCCATGGGTAGCCTAACTTCACATGAAATTGATCCAATGTTGGGATAGTGGAGAATGAGATGTTCAATCTGTTCGGTCCAACTTGTAGAGGAAGATTTACCAAACCTATTGTAGGGCTAGCAAAACCATTATGTTTTTTGATCCATGTTTTTGATTGTTCATAAGTATCTTGATAAAGTTCATGCACAAATAAGAATTCTTCAGTTATCACATTCTCTACACAGATGGGATCAATTAATATCCCATTAGTAGGCTTGTCATTTATTCTTCCAACTATGTAAAGAGGACCATCAAGTGCATGTTTAAGTATGTCATTTTGTGAGAAAGCAATGTCAAGGGACATATTGGTTAGGCCCTTACAAGGTTGAACTTCAATGAACTTGACCAAAGGGTTTATAGGATAATTTTTCATGTGTTGGTCAATGATGTAAGAGAGACTATGCAAAATTTGTATTCCTTGTTCACATTTAAGCTCTTTCCTCATGTTATCTATGATAGGAATCACAATACCAACAATATGTTCAAAACTTAGAAATTTTTGCAATTTGTCCAATTCTTCATCCATTTTTCTCAGGTTCTCTTGAGGTACATTAGCGACCATTGATTCATTAGTAACATTACTTTCTAGTAAGGAGGTCATAGGAAATGAAGTGTCAAGGGTATGATCCATAGTGGGTTGACTAGTGTCAACACTATGAGTGAAAGAGTTAGAAAACCTAAGATGTCGCGTATTACGGGATGACATGAGTCTCAAACTACGTCTCATGATAATATTGGCAATAAAACACCAAATTATGAAGCTCGTACAAGTTTCACAAACCCAAGGTGCACCCAAAATGGAGAATAGGTAAAATGCAATCAAACACCCTAGAATATAAAGTGCAATGCAAGTATGTAAAAATAAATTTCTAGATTTTAAACAAGATAATGTGTTGATTATACTATGTAAAAACTTGAAAATGATGTTTTGTAATTCCAATTTTGATTTTGAAATGCACTTGAGTTTGACTAATTAGCCTTAATGTAAATAATTTTAGAAAGCAGATATTTTGGAAGTTAAAACAAAGACCTGAATGCAGAAACAAAGAATGCAAATTGAGGGTTTTTAATGCCTAGAAATTCAGAAAGAAGCTTGATCAGGGACCCATTTTCCCATGGGTGAATGGGTCTCACTTTAGGGTCTTGAAAAATCAAATTACAGATTTCTGAGTTGATGCTTATGCTTTTCAGATTCTGGTTGCAAACAAGTAGTTACAATTTTAGATTTTTGAGAAAGTAGATCTAAATGCAAGTGTTTTATGATGCTAAATGGCAAGAAAAAAGACCTAATTTGAGATGCAATTTTGATTCAATTTTTTGGTTTAAGTTGTTGATCATGCAATGTTATGTAAATACTCTACAAAATTGATGAATTTTTTTATTTTTTTAGATTTTAAAGAATGCAAAAATGAAAACCTAAAACCTTAAATGAGATGAAAACTAATGCAAGTTAAGAACCCTAAATAAGGTTCAAATCAATTCAATGTAATGCAAAGTAATTCAAATCCTATATCTAGGGTTTAAATGGACTCCAAATTTTAGAATTTTGTTGTCCAAAGTCAGGTTCACCAAAATGAAATGATGAAAAATAGGTGTGGTCAAATATGGAATTGGTGAAATGTGATGGACCTATTTTCCTATTTTCATTAGGAAATGAAATCCACACAAATAATTGACTTACAACCTTTAGGTGAGTCAACTCAATGAGGGAATCTAGTGATTTCCTTATGCTTGAGGATGGGGGTTTCAGCCTGAACAACACTTTTGGGAGAAAAAATTAAAATAGAAAATCTACTCAATTATGCCAATTCAAACTTGAAACAACAATTTAAAGGTAAAACCTAACAGGAACACCAAACTTTATGCAAATTTGAGAAGGGAAGAAGACTATTTACCAGTCACCAAAAGGCAGTTTTGGGAGGTTGTCTAGGACTCATTCACCCATGGGTGAATGGGCGAATGGGTCTTTGCTCAAGGTTTTCAAATTTTTTTTGGGGCCTTTGATGGTAATCTGTAGCTTCCATTTGATTGGGGTTGTAGTGTCAGGAAGTCAAAAATTAGATATGTAAGTGAGTTTTTGTGGCTTGACGACAACTTTGATAACTTTTCCAATCTTGCTCTTCAAAAGGTCTTCAATCCTTCTTCAACCTAAAATCTACAACACAAACACAAGAGAGGAAAAATTGTTTGTTTTTAGTGAATGGGGGTTTGCCTTGGTCAAACCCCGTTTGGGTAATTAAACCTTGAATTGAAATCATGAAATGTGAAAGGAATGATGAATGAACAATGCTATGTTGCAACTTACCAAACCCTTGAATAAACCTTTGGAAATTTGATATGTTAATGTTGATCTTGCATGCAATGGCTTCAATGGATGTGGATCTTGATGGTTGAGATATGACTTGAATGCTTTGATTTGATCTTTGAAACCTACATCACAATGTTAGCTCCAAAAACATGCATGATGCTTAAGACCTTGACATAATGCTTGAGATCTTTATTGATACAAATTTTTTCTTGATAAATCTGCTCTTGAATGCCCTTGATCATAAACTTTGCTCTTGTAAACTTGCACTTGAAATCTCATAAAATTTATAGGATTTGAATTGATGAAATAACCTTGTATTTATAGGTATGTATCCTTAATTTATCAAAAATTAAACATTACAGGCTGACATGAAAATTTTAATTTAGAGACATTAAAACACCACCAAAAATATAGTTTAAATTTAGGTGCAAAGGCTTAGGGTGGACCCATTCGCTAATGGGAAAATGGGTCCTAGGTCCCTATCCTTGGAACACACATTGCTCAAGGTAAATTTTTATGTGTTGGAATTAATTATTTTTGGGTTTTCCCTTCGAAAAAATTAATTTATTAGGCTTGTAGATGTAAAATAGGGCTTATTAAGGAATAATTAAGTCTAATTTAATTAAGAGGGCCCAAACAAAGTGTGAACATGTAAAGGAGTGCATTTTTCTACACTACAATAACCACTAAGGATGAAAACGTTATAGATGAAGTAGAATTCCACTCAACCAAAAGACATCACAACCAAATAATAGAGCAAACAAAGAAAATTGATACAAAAGAACAACACCAAGAAGTAGAACAAAATGACTACTTCTCCAAACAAGAGGTGGGAATAATAAAATAACTAATAAAATGTCTAAACACTCTAACCTATTGGATAAATAAAATAATTCAGCAAATACTGGACTAAACAATAATATAAATCATTGCAAATAAGAACAATAGGAAATAATGAAATCCAATGGAAAACTAGATCCATCATGATTACTGTTAGCATAAGTCATAAGAAAATTAAAAATACAATGGTAGATTTAGGAGCTGGCATAAATATGCTCCTTAAAAGTATACGGGAACAAATAGGAAAACCTAAAATTGAACAAACACCCTATAACATTAGCCTAGTAGATGGTATTGAGATAAAAACCTTGGGAACTTGGAAACAAGTAGAACTAAGTGTTATGAAAGTAAAGCAAATAGTAGACTTTGAGGTATTGCCATCAATTTTTTTTTTGATTCATTTAACACATTACTAAGAGCAAGGTGGTTTGTCAACGAAAATGGCATCATAGACTCAAGGAAGGAATAAATATTGTTTGTTGACAAAGACAAAATAGTCCACATTCCCCTAGGGAAAATTCTAAATGAATCATACAAAAATGAGGTAAACACAGAGGAATATCACAACTTCAATAACAAAAACATCTACACAGTTTCAAGACTACCACTAAATGAAACTCTTGAAGAACCAAACTCATGAGGGGAGATTGAAATAGAAAGCAATGCTTAAAGCATAAATAGTGAATAAGTGTTGGAGGAAAAATGCAATAAGAGTCAGAACTTCACTCCTGGAGGATTACTTGATTTAAAAGGATATATGATTAGAAGGATGCTAGAGGATGTTCTGCATTCTACTGTAAATATAGGTAAAACACTACAAAATACTTGTAGCAACTTGGAAGACTATAAAGATGACATACTTGGGGTATATCGCCAAATAAAACGTATCATAGGGAATTTCACATATCAAACTCCATAAGTATTCAAGAATAGATCTATTATCATATATTACACAAATAGAATAAATCTTCAATAATGAGGAGCTAAGGCTCGACATATTACAACACACACTTATTTACAACATTGCAAGTTGACACAACAAACAAAGATCAACTAACCAAATGGGAGATATTTAAAATTATATTAAAAATAAGATACCTAGTAGAAGAAGGGGAATACATGGAGATACCAGAATACAATGGGAATGTCTTACTAGAGGAACACTTAAACACTTACATTACAAAGTGGGAGACAAAGAATGAATATGATGAATGATTATACATTCAACTATTTTAGTAGAAACTGATATTAGTTGCCCAAACTTGGTATATAAACCAAGAACAATGAGGAGAAACTAACTATTGGACAAAACTTAAAATAGATTTTATACAAACCTTTTCTTTTTACAAAAAGGATAAGTAAATACACACTACATTAATTAAAATGAAAGAAATAATATTTAAATATGACATAGATAATGAAGTAATAGTATCGCAACCTCTTACATCACCCCCACAAACAAAGGGGATATAGAAATATATTGAATGGTTAGACAAGGAATCAACACTTCTTGGGAAAAGATGTTGTCTAACATAATGAGAAGATGATGATACACATAATCTAGATGTAAAAGTCAACCAAGGGGAAAGGGAACTAGAATCCCCTACAAAATCTAAACAAAAATATTACAATCAACCAATCAAACTTAGGGAAGAAAATATTTCCAAAGGGGACCCTAACTTGTAAAATTAGGAGAGTACTAGGATGATATAGTAGTTACACAAGTTGCAAAAATCTTGTTAGAATTTAAAGAATTATTTCTTAGGACATTGGTAGACCTAAATGGGATAAAAGAAGTAGGAGTAATGAGATGTAGAAGGATGATTGTCACATAGCATGTCATCATGAGTCATGTAGACAAGTGAGGAAAATCCTCCCAAAATAAAAGGAAAAGTGATGAAAAAGTTCGTGAAAGAGGATAGAGTAGATATGTGTGACAATAAATCATCCATGAAATACAAAACATCATAAATATGATATGTGTCTTAGATTTTGAATAGACCTAAAATACAGTGAAGGTCAATCCTAAGTTTCACTGGTTCTATCCCAATTGCCACATATTTGGCCTACTACATGGATCTAATCTATGTTGTGGGAATTAACTAATAAGAAAGATGTCTATAAGCTTCCTGAACTCCATTTTTTGGTACCTAAATCTATCATGAAAATGTTTATGAACAACTTTAGGAGATTGTTAACTTGATAGTTCAATGGGTTCTCTTAGGTCAACCTCGTTTTTCGAGTTGAATTAATGATAATAAGAAATATCAAATACAACATTCTCCAACATGTAAATAGCCTATATGAAGGTGCAATTATTTTATCCCTTCTAGAATTAAAGTGGGATCTAATTAACATTAAATATAATTGATTCTCTTCTCCCTTCAATGAAATTAAGTGCACATTGAATGCCTTTAAATATCATCATATATCAACCAGTAGGAAGGGGGAGGAAAGTTAGAATTAGAAATTGAATATTTAAAATTTAGGTTCATTTCTATGTGCCTTGGGATTGAAACAAGTCAGTTATGAGTGGTGCATAAATAAACCTCAGGCTAAAGTGGCATTTTCAAGACAAGAGTCATTATATGGAAATTAATGTGAATAAGGGAATAGTAATGGTGAGTGAATGACAAATATATATGAATTGTTGCGAATGAGGGTCAATAAAGGTGGATAGGGTTTGAGTCATAAGCCAAAACCTACCATAGAAGTGTGCTGCTTGTTAAAATGTTACTACATTTAGGACATTCTTCCAAGGTGAGCACATAACTAAATGAGAAATGGTATGGGTATTGCTAATTTCATGAAGACAATTCTAAATATATTAATTGCATTGATAGAAGTTCAGAGAAAAAGGGAGAGAGAGATTGATTGATTTTGATAATATCCACAAGACACAAAATTAGTTTATAAGACTCCAAGAGTAAAAACCAAAGACACAACTTACTATAGAAAAAAGGGTAGTGCGACTAAGCCCTAGCTTGAATCTCTACTTTTTTAGCTTTAAAGATTTATTCTTCTATCATGGATTTAGTTCAAAAGTTTCTCCTTTTTTTGACATTTCCTTAATACGATAGATAAGTAGATAGCTTGAATGCCATAACACATAGAACATTCCATGACAAATTTATATTCTTTTTTTACCATGTCTATTGGTAAATAAAATTATGAAATAAATTTAACATATAAAAAAATTACATCCAATCATTTTTATTTGTGATTGAGAAAATGGATATTAAGTTACATAATGTAAAAAAGATAAAAAAAAATTAAATTAAGTACGTGAACAAAATAATTAGAGAAAAAGATATTATTATAGTTTAATTAAGAAATGAATTATATAGATCAATAGACAAAAGATTACAAAATAAAAATTGAAAGATATAATCCATTCCTTAATTAAACTATAATAATATCTTTTCTTCTAATTATTTGGTTCACATAATTTGAAATATTTGTAACTTAATATCCACTTTCTCAATCACTAATAAAAATGATTGGATGTAATTTTTTTAATATGTTAAATTTATTTCATAATTTTATACTCACACTGTGAGAACACTTCTATCTTAATTCAACCGATTCAAAATTATATCAGCTTGTCAGCTGTACGCCAGTCCACCAACTCGACACTAGCTCGCTAACCAGCGACCAGCGCAGCCACGAAGGATGCAGCCTATGGATCAAACAGTACTGTGGCCGTAGGACACAATTCTCTTTACTGGAATGGGGATGGAGGGTAGATAGTTAGGGAATTTATCAACATTCATGTAACTTCTTTCTGCAGAAAATTCTCTATTTTAACTTTGAGTTAATTCACAGCAATGGAAGAGGCCGAGCCACAAACCTTCCACGATGCGTTCGTAGCAATCCTTAAAGAACTTCAACTGATTAAAAAAATGCAAGAAAACGTCGCCAATTGTCGCGAACCCTTGCCAAACAACGACAACAACACCAGCCAACAGATGGACATACTTCTAACAAATTTAGAGGCAGAATTTTGTGGCACAACGAGAGAGGTCTTGCCTATATCACCTGGCTTTAGAAGGCGCAGTAGAAAGCAAAACAAAGAAGACATCTCTAGAATTGACGTATCGAAGGCAGAAGAGGAAGAAATTCTGGAGGAGCTGAAAAAAGAGCAGTGCCGAGGGTTTCTGGAAAGCTTTTGCGCGGTGCTGCCGAATTTTACGCCGAGCGACGCAGTTTTCAAAGAGAGGGCGGATTTAGGGCACAATCTGGAGGTGTGCAAGCGGCTGGCGGGGCGAGTGGGGCGGTTTATGAGGGAAAAGGCGGTTGAATTGGAGAGGGAAACTGCAGAGGTTGAGCGGTTGGAAGAGGAGGTGAGGAGAGAGAGGGAAGTAATGGAGGAGCTCGTGAAGGAGGTGTTTGCGTTGGACCAGAAGCTGGATATTGTTGTTGCTGCTGCTTCGAAGGGAAGCAAGTAAGTAGGAATGATTTGAGTGGCTAATATATGTGGCAATCACTTTGAAAATGATTTTGTACATAGTATTGCATAAGCAAATAGGTCTGAAATCCTCAGGTTTTCTAGAATCAGTCTTTTTGGGAATGAGTGCTACGAAAGTAGCAATGAGTGCCTTTAAGACAGAACATGATTCCTTCGATCCCTGAATCACTTCCCAGAGCTCCTCATCCATTACATTCCAAAACTTTTGGAAAGAGAAGGTAGGAAAACCATTTGGGCCTGGGACTGTCGCACCTTCAATTCTAAAAAGAGATGTCTTAACTTCTTCCATGATGGCATCGTTAGCTACATTCTTCCTTAATGACATCTTTAGCTACCTTATTATAATTTAGAATCATCATCCAAGGTCGGGAAATGATCCAAGAAGAGATCCTGCTTTTCCTCTCTTTTCTGTCTTCATTTTTCTCTACGAGCATGTTTTCCCAAAAGGAAACCAAGGAAGCCTTGATCGTCCATCAACATCTTCGATCTTCATATTACGATTCTTTTCCTTCTCATTTTGCATGTTAAATAAAAAAACTTGGTTTTACAACTTATTTAAGTCATTTAATCCCTGATTTTTGTCTCCAAAAGATTTATTCAAAACTGAAGACACATTCCAATTGAACTATGAGATTCCTCTCTTCTTCTATTAGGATGTAAGAAAAATCATTTGAGAGGAGTTCTTTTTGGATCTTAGCCCTTCTACTTTCAAGGAGATCCTTTCTCTGAAAAAGGTTTCTAAAGATTTGGATATTCCACTCTTTCAGTCTGAGTTTTATAAATTTTAAATTTCTGATGAACATGCACATCTTAAGACGATGATCAACTGTTTGGGTGAGCCAGGAGTCAATGACAACCCTTTCTAAGTTTGGGTTTTCCATCTACACTTTTTCAAACTTGAAAGACACTCTTCTAGGGAATTTGTCCTTGTCTATGAACCAGTGATCCGAACCAGCTTCATCTAGGACCTCCAAACTTAAGAGTGACATCCTTATCAAGCCGAGAGGGAGAGAACAAGAATCTGTCAATTCTTTATGCAACGAGGCCCTTTACTTTTCATCTGTTGATCCACTTGAACCACCCTCTATGCAGTTTAACATTCCAGAGATCCACTTCCTTGAGCAAGGAGATGAAGCTCTCATTATCTTTCATGTTTGAATTCCCCCTTTCATTTGTGAGGATTCCAGCTTGGCATTGAAGGCCTTAGCTACAATTCAATTGAAGCCTTCAAACAATCTCACGAAGCCTTGTATCTGATTCCAACAAGTGTCTTTGTCTTGCTTGTTTTGAGGGAGTAGATCTTACCTCACAGGCAATCCAAGAATCAGAAGCATGGATTTCAGTTCCTTCCACCTCTCAGTGACTCTAGATAACAGCCATTCCTCTAGGTGAGCCTTTGGCCTTTTTGCTAAATAAGCTACACTTTCCATGGACAAAGCCATAGAGATCATAATCCTTTCAAGATTGGTTTCTTAGATCTGGTTGATGTTCCTTCAAGATTCTTTGGAGCATGCATCTCTTGGAAGGGGAATTCAATCTTCTAATATTTCAATAGAAAGTTGTCATGAGGAAACCTTTAATCTCTTGGTGCTCTCCAAGACGTCTTCTAATTGTGATTGATGTCTAGCTGCAACTTAGTCTAGAGCTGCATTTTGAAGAGCAATGTATTTGTTAGGTCTGCCCAACTTGTTACTTCTAAAATTCCCTTTTCTTATTTCAAAGCATTTATTGTTTGATGATTTTCAATTTCCTTCTTGTGCTGAATTGGATCCTTCTGGAAGATCCTAATGTTTTCTAGGTCTGAGTATGTATTTCTCCTCCTAATGGGTAGCTTTTGGAGTGGCCCTCAATTGTCAATATGATTGGGGTTCAAATAACCCTAAAATTTTGTGCTTGATTGATGATGTCTCTATAATGTTGTACCCTTGGCAATGAAAAAGAAAAATTTGTACTAGTGATTATGCCCAACCAACTTAGGGGATAATGTAGGCACTAGAATATGTTGATTTGTGAATTAATGGTGGCTAAGTATGATGATTGTATGAGTATATGGAATTGTAAGGATCCGTACAGTCGTACGAAATTTCCTTGTAAAATTCTTAAACCCCCAAAAGAGCTCCTTTTTTTTCTATTACCAAACCCTATCTTGTCTTATATGGATTTATAGGTTTGTGGGACTTCTGAAGCTCAACTGTGAGGTTCTTGTTGCACTACGATTCACCATATGAAAGCTCTTAGATGAATCATAGATCTAGATCTTTGATACCATGTAAAAGATGTTGATCAACTCCACAATAGCCCAAGGATCATTTGCAACCAAAACAACCTTCCACACAAGAGAGAAGCAATGGAAATGCTATGAAGCCGAAAAATTCATTAGATGCATAAATGAAATTGGTTACAATATACAATGAAGAAACCCTTGTTATTAATGCAAGAATGAAACCCTAGGACATACTAAGGTCATGACAACTGTCTTATTCATATGATACAAGACACAAAAAGTAAATGACCTAAGTAGGCTTAAGTATGTAAGTGTGAATAGTACCTAATAAGAAACCACAGGTATGGATATAAAAATGTCTTGCATGGTTGGGATAGGTATAGCTAGGATAAACATTAATAATGAAAAGATTTTTTATTCAATAACAAATAGAATATATCACTCTGAAAGGCCACCACGAATCTAGAACTTGTTTTGAATCTTCAACACAATTAGAATTCACAACAACCGAACTAGAATTAGGATAATTTACAATCTTTTGCACAAATGCAATCCTTGGATGGAACCATCTCAAATGGATAAGTGGGTTATCACCCTTGAATTTGAAATGGAAAGCAAGAGGGTTTTCATAATTCAAATACTCAACACCAAAGGGTTTTCATCTTGAGTGTGGAGATGAACATAAACACTCAAGCTTTGAGAAAAGGGTTTGATAACAATAACAATGGATAACCTCTTCTATATTGGAAATATGGCTAGAGATAGAAGCTGCAAATAATTCAATTCAAAATAAAACATGCTTCTTTTTTTTCATCATTTTCATTCAATACATTTACATATATATAAGATGTACATATCCTATATTATAGGAGACTACCTATAACAACTTGCTAAAGATACAAGTTGTTTTAACAACTCATAATACACACAAACAAATAATCACAACCAAATAACAAACACTCTACGAGAATGATGTGATATTCCCAACACTCATAACCAACCTACTAAACTATTATCTTATGCATCCTATGACGCAATATTTCCAACACCTATGTGAACACTAATTCCCAACACCCCCCCTTAGTGTGAACATGGAGAGAAAGATCATCGCACAACTTGGAAACAGAATCGTATGCCTATGCGTACTTTTAGGTCTGCATACTGCTATCTGGATCTTGCTGCACATGATCACCTACATACGAGAACTTATCCCACTTTCACTTCCAGTGAACTTATCACCGGCCGACCACACTTCCAAGAAGTCCGATAGTCAGAGGATCTCTATAGCTAGCTGCTCTCCTATTCAACTGTTTACAATATTGACGATGTCCACATTCTCCACCTTAGCACTTCCAACTGCAGTAAACCAACCCTTGTGGCTCATGATATTGATTCAAATGAAAGGCACCTCCCATCAACCTTTCATGGTTTTCACACAGGCTTACCACAAACTTGGACATGAACAGGAACCCACTCATCTGTTCACCTCATGTGGTTTTCTAGATCCTGCCACAAACCCTTTCAAGATCCATGAACTGCATTACAGTGGTGCTTTTGTTCGCCACTATGCTTGTACATCATGGAATTTATATAGAAATCAACATACATATCACAAACTGGGAATGGAACATTGTGTATTATTTCCCCCCACAATGTGAAATTTCCACTTATTCACACAACCTGTAACATTTAAAAACAAATCATATAATGCTGCATAAAAAGGAAATAAAATGTTACCAAAGCTGATGAGCGGCCCTGTCGTTGGTGATTGACAAGAGGATGCTAATTGTCCTCCAACCTCCTGTGCCTCCATCCTCCAGTCTGATGTGCTTACACTTTATTTGTCTGATGTTACTTGTGAGCCTTTGAAAGACTTGAAACCCTTACCTGGTGTAGCACAAATGGCCCCGAGAGCACAAACAATGTTTGATGTAGCCATGATAAAATAAAATGAACAAGGTGTCGGATTCCACCGAAAGTGCACCTTTTACAATATAATGTAAACACAAATATATCCTTATAACTCCAAAAACCAATCTATAAAATCTTATATCTCCAAAACATGTAATTTCAACTTTAACATCATTAACCAAAAATTTGCCCAACACTTTGCAAAACATTTGAACACCACATACCTAATAGAACCAATTCAGAAATACATGAGGCTTAAACAATTAATATCATACCTTAAACCTCAATTTAAAAATCAAACCAAAAATATGCTTCCCTTTATTTCTCCCAATTCCTTATATATAACAAAAACTTTAAATTCCCTTACTAAAAATTTAACTACTTATATCTCCCTTTTTAAACTTTTTACTCTTTAAAATGAAATTTTGTTTTACTTCAAACTTTTAAGAAAACTTTTAACTTTCTCCAAAGCTTAGTAAAATCTTTTCACGTGGCTTTTTTTCTCTCTCTCTTTGTTTTTAAAAACCCTTCATAAAACAAAACTAAGGGAAACAAAGTTTTAAATTCACCTTTTTTTTTAATACTTCACATATTCCTTTTTGCTTCTATCTGTCACTTGAATCTTCCTCACTGGTGCTCTAAATGCAGATACTCCGGCTACAAATGGAATTTGCTTTTTATCAGCCTTTGGAACGCCTTCTTAAATAGGCTTTGCTGCGCTTGAAACTGGTTTGAAATGGTTTTGTTTGCATACACAAGTTACTCTCAGATAGTCAAAAACATAAGGCAGCAAGCAGATTCTATAGCAGAGTGTTTGAGTGAGAAATATTCTTCTATATCTCAATGTATCTGTGCAGATCTCAACGCCTGGAAAATAATGAAGAATATATTTGAAACTTATCTAAATCTGAAACGCCTTTTACAGCAGCAAATTCATTTGGACAACAACAAATTCGTTTGGACAGCGAGACTGAGAATGATATACGCTTCCATATGAAATCTCAGACGTCTTTGATGCAGATTTCAACTTCCATTGGCTCTCCTCCAAACAAGCTTTCAACCTTCCATTTTAGAATGCACAGGCTCAGTAAAATAGTTGCTCTGATACCATATTGGAAATATGGCCAGAGATAGAAGCTGCAAATGATTCAATTCAAAATAAAACGCGCGTCTTCTTTTTTTTTTCATCATTTTCATTCAATTCATTTACATATATATAAGATGTGCATATCCTATATTATAGGATACTACCTATAACAACTTGCTAAAGATATGAGTTGTTTTAACAACTCATAATACACACAAACAAATAATCACAACCAAATAACAAACACTCTACGAGAATGATGTGATATTCCCAACACTCATAACCAACCTACTAAACTATTGTCTTATGCATCCTATGACGCAATATTTCCAACACCTATGTGAACACTAATTCCCAACATTCTATGCCAAACTCTTCGCTTTATATAAACCTTTTTAATTTGAGTTTCTTTTTCTTGCCCAACATTTTCCCCAAAGGTGTTCAAAAACACTTTTTAATAAAATATTACATTAGGTCCGCATTAATAAAATAATAATATTAATACATAAGTTGTCCTTTTACAATGTTATGAAAGTAAAGTTATTGGGACAACTTAAAATATTATTTATAAATTGTTTCCCTAACTTTATCCCTTAACCTATAGGAAATAAGAAATAGGCTACAGGTCTGCCAAATATTTTAATTTTGGAAAGGGGACATGACACCGACTCACATTTTCAATCTATTTACTTCGTCTCTTGTCTCATGGTATTCATCAACCTATGTTGATGCTTGTATGAATCCTCTTGATGTTTGAACCTTGCGCTTTGCTCCACATTCCTTTGTGACCAACACCTGCCAATCATGCACATCCAATACCCAATGCCATTGCCTCATCATGACTCCAATTGACATGATCATGTTGAAGTCCATCACAACATGCCCTTGACCAATCATACCACATGCATTATGAGTAGATATATCATTGCCAAATTACAAGGACCATTGTCTTGGTGAATCTCTTGTACCCACAACCCTTAAGCACATCCACAATTGATGCCCAATTGCCTACCTACACACACACATCAACTAACCACACTTTGCCTTGCATCCTTGGCATAGGCATCACTTGTTAGAGGTATGACCACTTGTCAACTGATCATGAAGTACCTTACCCACCATCAGTCAAGAGGTAGGAAACAAAATGATATAACTCCATTGGACAAGTGCTCCTCATTAACACTTATAAAAGGGAAACCAAAACTGAATACAATGCTGAAAAATTCAGTAACACGACCATATTGAAAATAAGAAATGCAACACATTGTAACAAATAATCCGTTGCCACTAAAAATGCTACTCAATTTTTTAACAATTTTCCAATCTCCAACCTTCTCTTAGAGCCCCCCATGTTCTATTTATCATATACAGCAAGGTGCTGCCACAATACTGTGTCTCACTTTTGGGATGTGCTGTTTTTTTCTTGAAATCATTGTTTTTAGAAAAACTAATGATTTAAGTATTGAGAGGCTCCATCTAAAGGGTTTTAATTGAAGAGGGATAGATAAGACCCCCTTAGATCAAATCCCCTTGGATAAAAGTCCTATAGTATTAAACCATACCCACAATGGAGTCTCCTTCACAGCTATCAAAATGCTGGCAAAAAACCACTTTTTCTTTACCTTTTGCGGGATTAAATAACATCATTTAAAATTATATTTTTCAAGATTGTAGCCCTTGAAACTAGCTTTCCAACAAGTATAGGTTTGATATATTTTCATTTTATCATGTATTTAATTTTTAATTTTTACTAAACACAGGTTTTTCTTTGAACATCAAGCTCTTTGTTGTGCAGAGGTGGAAAAATAGTAAACCTTTGTAAAAAAATTTCAAAAAATACCCATTCCCTAGATATTGATTTCTTTGTATCACCCCAAAAAAAAAAAAGGATTTCAACATATACACAAAAAGTTAGGTTGTACGACACACGCATGTCCAAATTATAGTTACAGTGATTTCAAAATTTAATTTAAAAAAAAATATACACCAAAAAATAATGAAAAAATATCCTTAGATATTGATGTTGAAAATCTATATTCCAAAAATTAGAATTTAATCCTTTATAGAAAAAAAGTTATGTTGTACGACACAAACGTTATTTTATGAAAATGTTGTTTTTGTCTAAAACTAGTTATTAAAGAAGATGTTGAAAGATTCATGATTTATTTCGGAAAATTTGAAAAAAAATATATTTAGAATCTACACACAAATTGCCACAAATCACTAGTTCACATCATCTTCAAATTCTTTATGGTTTAGTTGCTATAGGTCTCAGAAGATGAAGATTCAGTTAAAAATATTGATGTAAATGTCCATCTTGGGCAAAAAGTGAGACACATTATTGTGATTTCACCCAGCAGTAACCTATGTTCCACAAGGATGCAATTCTGGCTTTGAAACTAGTGTCCATGCCCAATGGTGTTTCCAAGATGGTGAGATGACAAGAGATGTCCCCTAGCCATCTCCATATTTTTCAAAATGCCAAAATGTCCTCAAGATGTGTTCTAAAAACTTGAAACATGAAGGGGACATTTGGCTGTCCTCAGAATGTTTGGGACATCCTTTGACCATCTTAGGGACATCCAAGCTTTCCCAACACAAAAGAAAATTGTCTTTTTTAAAGAAAATACTTTGATTTATTTAAAAAATGGTTTTGCCCGCCATTTGAAGTCAATGGAGTTTTGTGTGACTATATATGGGTAGAGGGTCATGACCAGTTGTTCCAACATATCGAAGCACAAGTACAAGTCTTCACTCTCGACCTCTTCGTAGCAGTGCCACAATCAAAGGTGACATCTTATGGACATTGGCTCATGTTAGAATATGTTTGGTAAGTCTTAGACTATCCTATTTTGCCTTAAGGTTTTATTATGGTATGTTTATCTAGTTGCGCTTCTCCCTTTGAAATCTAACAGACAATCATTTCGTCTGTTCTAGTTACCTGCATGACTGGCTTCAATCAAGATCTAGAGTTACCAAAAGTAAAGACTATTTTGGATTCAAGAATTAGAGCAAACTCGAGGAAATTATTCAATCTGGTGTTGAATCAGTTCCCAACAATATTATTTATTCCATTCTTATCATGAACCTTCAAATCAGTTTAAAGCCAAGTATCCTAAGTTATGTTTAAAAATTAAATCTGATTTCCATTATTATTAAATTAAATATGATTTAATTTAATATCGAATTTGATATATTATTAATAAATAATATATTATTATATGAATGTTTAAACATATATTAATATTTATATATAAATATATACATGTAGCTATTAATTATTATATATTGTAGACAGTCATCCCTAAAATGTGTCCCTTGCTGTCCTGTTGTCCCTGTCCTTGAAATTCCATGTAGCATAGGCAGTAACAATTGCAATAGCTCCAAGTATGAAGAACATGACAATGGTTTTCATTTTAAATTTAGTCTTTATTGCTCCATTGCAGCCAAAAATGCATCTTTTACAATACAATCCTCAAATATCTGTTAGCATATTCTTGTCATTGATGTCAAAAGGGGATTAGGAGTAAGATGGAATTGATCCTGGCAAGAAAATCATGTCATCGATGTCTAAGGAGGGACATGGCATGGTGCAAATCCGGTTCTGGAAGATGTGGGGCAAGATTGCAAAAAGTTGCTTAGAGTGTTGCAAATGTTGTCATGCATTGTTGCCATGAAACTGCAGAGTATTCTTTTAGGCATTTGAAGAGAAATTAAAGACCAAATTAGATATGGGATTTCCGAGAGCTTCTCAAAAAGGTAAAGTCAAGATCTAGAGGATGTATAATGTGCCCAAAAATGAATTATGTTTCCTCTTAGCCAGAATTAGGGTTTTACTGGTTAAACCCTAGGGTTGCAGTCGTGGCGCCTTAACAAATTTTCTATTTTGTTGTTGACTGCTTGTTGGAGGTTACAGGTCGCTTAAGTCATAACTTAAGCCTATTACAACGTGGGGGTACCGGACCCTTTACCTAATCTTCCGGTTGGTGTTGCTTATGTATCCTTTTGGAGATCGAATGGTGCATGCTCATTAGTTCCATATTTGACGGCTATCACTAAGGTCTCGTGCATTGCAGAAAGCTCTTTGAAGTTGACTTGTAGTTTAGCGATGGGCCATGGAGTTTAATCAATGACTGTGATCAAGCTGAAGTTGATGATCCGATGGTGCCCGCTAGCCCACGACACCTGTGGTGGGACCCCATCTATACCTCGTGGGGGAGCGGGGAACAGTGGAGATCAAACAACGTTTTGATCGAATGGAGGACAAAGCTTTCGGTGGGTCCAACAGACACGTGGCGGCATCTCGCTAGGTCACTTCACATCGTTGTTGTGAAGCGAAGCAATGGGATGGTTCTTGTGATGGGTGATGAACGTAAGAAGGAAGTGGAAGGTGATGTCAAAGGTGAATAGGTGGTAGTAGCCCGCTAGCCCGCTTGGATTCTGTGGGCCTGTTTCCTTTGCCAACAATATAGTGGGGAACGGTACAAATTGGATGGCGATTGATCCAACGGTGATCGCCATGTCCACTCACATCGCTGAAGAAGAAATAAAGGCATATATGTAACAACGATGCATGGTGTAAGATCAACGATGTAGATCTAAAGGGCGATCAATCCGACGATGTTCATTTAGCGTTTTCACATCATTATGAATGTGTTGTACCCCAAAATTAAAATTTTTGTTACACTTAGACATTTTGAAGAAATGAGTAAAAGTCTTGTTAAATCTGTCAAAAAAAGTCAAAATTTGGGTTTGCATGTCTTGCATGAGGGGTAAAAACTCAAAATTTCCAAAATATGACAATCTGGGTTTGCTCAAAGTGACCAAGTCTACAAAACCCAGATCTCAGTTTTTCATCCCTACTTTTTAGGAAAACTGCTATTTTTAGAAATTTTCTAAAAATAGTAACTTTTTCTGGGTTTTTCTGGGTTTCTTTCGAAACAGATACTGGCAAAATTTTCTAAAAATAGAAAGTTTGTCCGTTAGGGTCCAAACTGATTTTGACAGTCAGCATCTCAAAATAATCAGTTTTGTCCTAGTGGGTCTATTCTGCTTTTTCAGAAAGCATTTAAGGAGCTTCAAAAGTCATCAATGGAGGTCAGTCAACTGCTAGGTGTCGGATTCAACACGCAAGCATTGAACAGAAGATCAAATGATGAACGTGCATGTTGAATGAAGAAGGAAGGTGAAATCTGCTTAAAATTGACCAACATTGCTTGACATGGGCGCCCCAAGAGGAAATAGGCACCCATCTTTTTAGGGCATCAAATGATGAAATTAGGGTTTGAACTTCCAAGCAAAGTTGCTCAGTTTCCTTCCAGCTCCGCAACGAATCCGACAGTGCAGTCAACGGATCATCCAGTCACCTGGGATTTGAGGACAAATAGAGGGTTTTCAACCAGAAGATGAAGTGAAAATCATGAAAGAAATGGAAAATTTTCTAAGTATGGAAGTTTTTAGTGCCCCTGGTGTCTAGGGGCGCCCAGCTTTTTGAGAGGCCTAACTCAGCTGTAGGGATTTGCAAATATGCTCAATCTCTCCAAAATTTAGGCGGCTTCACAACGGATGTCTTCTTCAGAGCATCCGACTCGTCGTTCTTCGACAAATCCAGATCGAGGTGAAGGTATAGAATGAAAGTTCAAATTTGAAGATGGAAAATATTGAAAAATATTCTAAGTCTAGAGCAAATGGGCGCCCCTGAAGGAGAAAGGCGCCCTTGATTTTGAGGGCTTAAATAGTTGAATTTGCCAGTAGAACCTCCAGTGTGACTTCTCCAGAATAGATCAAGCTTTCCAACAAGATCACCAACATGTCAATTTGAGTTGGTAGTCACTAGATGCAAAAGGCTGAACAGAGAGTATGACGAGAGTGAAATTTCATAATTCAAAAGCAAAGGTAAAATTCATGGAAAATATTCTAAGTATAGTGGAGTTGGGCGCCCCTGGAGAGGAAGGGCGCCCAAGCTTTTGAAGGCCTAAATTCAATTTTTCGATGAAGTTGCTCCTAGAGAACCCCCTCCAAAATCTTCTCAGCTTCGCGACAAGCCCAATCGTCAGTCAATCCGAGCTCCGGATCACCAGATCAGGCGAGATCATCTATAGAAGTGAAAGGATGATGAAAGTGAAAAATGGCTAAGTTTGCTTAAGTTGGGCGCCCCTGAAGAGAAAGGGCGCCCAAGATTTTGAGCCCTGAGATGTTAGAATTTGCAGATACGGCTTCTAAGATCACTTCGTCAGTTTCAGTCGAGCTATCCAATGGAGCTGACGGTCAGTTGATAGGATCAACGTAGCTCCCGGAATCAGGATTTCATCAAAAGATCAAAGGGAAAAGGAAGAACTTGAAAATCATAAAAATGGCTAACATTGTGAAAGTTCGGAGCCCCTAGAAGAAATAGGCTCCCATGAATTTGAAGGTCAAAACAAAGTTTTCCTTCAAAGGCGCCTCCAGAACAATCTTCTCAGAAACAGTCAGGCTACACGATGAATCATCCAGCTCGTTCATTGGATCAATCTGAAAGTCGAAGATCGAGGTCAAAGTAAGGGGTCAAAATGGTGAAAAGTTGAAAAATCTCAAAAAATGACTAACACTGGGTGAAGTGGGCGCCCCTGGCCAAGAAGGGCGCCCAACTTGTCATGCCTTAGTCAAAATTCTTAAGTTGAAGGCAAATGTCCAAGTTCATTGAACAAGCTGGTTTTAGGGTTTTGAAGATTAAAACAAAAGAAAGCAAAGCTATTTCAAGCCCTAAATCTATTTAAGACATCTCTTCCATTCAATTTTCATCATTTTTGCAGGTGGCATCCAAAGAAGAAAAGTGGAGCAGCAACTTTGAGGTTTTATTTCGAGATTCAAGAGCTCAAGGTTGTTGATTTTCATGAATAATTTTCAGACCAGCAACATAAGATCTTGTTTTTTTCATGCTTTTTCATCCAGAAGATCAAATTTTTGAAGGAGAAAATTAAAGATTTCAATTTTCAGCCTTCTGGGTCTGCTCAACTCATTCTTTTGAAGAATTTTTCGAGAAATTTTCATCAAGTTGCAGCAGCTGCTTTTTCCTTGCATGTCAGTGAAATCTTCAGAGTTTGTAAATTTTGATCATCTGAGTCCTCTCAAAACAGTCTTCTGAAGATAACCCATATCACAACTTTTTCAAGAAAATTACAAATTCTAGGGTTGGCTGCTTTTTCAATCAGCCATCAGTGTTTTACAAATCTGATCAACTGGGTCCATTTCTAATTGTATTCTAAACAAAACCTAGGTGCCAGCTTTTTCGGTGAAAAATTGAAGAAATTAGGGTTTGCTGCTTTTTCAGTCTAAATTCAAAATTTTCAAAAACAGACGATCTGTGTTGTATTGCAATGAAATTCTAAGCAAAACCCATATCTCAAAAAAATTTCCAAAAATTTGTCCATTTGAGGCCGAAAACCAGCATTCTAAAAATATAAAGTTGCTCAAAACTTGTCTGAACATAGGCGAGTTTATAGTCATTCTTCAAGGTTTTCAATATGGAGTACACTCCCCTCGGGTTTAAGACCAAATCAGCACTATATCAAAACTTCATCATCTCAGCTGAAGAACACGAGGAGGTGCGATATGAGAAAAAGGAAAGGTATCAAAAAAGAGCTGTGCAATACTCTTCTGTCGGAAATCAAGAGAAGTGTCAGAAACATAAGGTTTCAAAGCCGCCAAGTTATCAATTAGTGAGTCATCTTTTCAGCCAGCAATGTTTTTCAAGAACATAACTCATAAATCAGCCAAAGAAGTGAAGGATTCTCTAAGTTGATCACATAAGGCGAGGAGATCTTGGAGAATCAGAATGTTGCCTTGGATGGTATCAATGCACTTGACTGAGACACAGTTTCTTGCTTTTTAGCGGATGTGATCGAGATTTAAAGCAACTTTCTTTCCGCTTTCTTTCTATTCTTGGAGCAATTCTTATCCATTCTTTGAAGAAGAGAAAGAAGATAAATGTAATAGTTGGCATTTCCTGCTTTTCTTGCTTTCTTAGGTGTTAGATATTATCTTCTTTCTAGATTTAGAAATAAAGCTAGCTTGCTTGCTGAGCAAGCCCTAGATTGTAAAAGCAAAGAGATTTTAGGGTTCCCTACTCCTCTGCTTGCTTATAAATAAGAGCCTTTGCTCATTAGTTTTCTTTAACGGTTATTGTGATAGCAAATTGTTTAGTCTCTTTTAGCCAGCAAGTTGTTATTCAGTGTCAGTTCACTTGTGTTTATGATAGCGAATTGTTGAGTCTCTTTTAGCCAACAAGTAGTTGTTGTAATCATTGTCCCTTTTGTGTAAGAACAAGTTTGCAAGCCTCTTTAGCTGAAAGTTCTTGTTCCGTGCATGTGTTAGGATAATCTTTGTTCCAAAAGTTTGAGAAATAAAATCATGAGCCTTCTTTTCCTTGGTATAATGTCTCAGATTTCCGTTATTTGTGTTATGCTTTTATGATCTTAATTTCAGCTTACATTGAAGTGTGTAGATGTTTGTTGGAAAAGAGTTTATTGAAGCACTTTGTCAGAGAATCAACCTTGTTCATTTCTAGTTTCTCTTGCTCTGCGTATTACTTGAGAAGTTAGAAACGTCTTTAGCTTAAGTTAGTTGTAGTTGAAGTTCTTAAATCAGAAAATCTCAGCTGCGGCGTTTGTGTTTTATAAACCTTGTGCTCTAGCTGATCAAAAAGATAGGCAACTTAGTTCTTAGTTTACTTTCTTTCAACACCATTAGCAAGAGGGAGCTTCCCCTCCTAATTTGAAGAGCAGTTTTACTGTGCATAGCTGTCCGTTTCAAGTATGCATTTCAGAGGTGCGAATTTAAACGCCAACAGAATGTTGAAGCCATAAATGAAGCAACAATATGCAATGCTCATGACAAACAAGATTGACGATGGAGATTTAAAGGTCGTTTATCTGACGGTCAAGGTTTAAAGATGGACAATTGAATTGTTGTCATAAGATCGTGGTGCGAAGACAGGTGATCAACGACCCAATTTGAACGTGAAGAATACAAATGGCTAAGTCTGTGTGAACAAGGGGTTCAACTGATAATCGACACAGGGGTGAAAATTAAATGTTCTACCTGCATCTATGACAAATGTAATGAAGATTTGATGCACAAAACAGCGGCACAAATTGCTGTAGAGGTTGGGATCGAGATCAAATTGTATAATTAGAAGGATGCATTAATTGCATATCCGATCCTAGGGTGTGACAGAGAGACAATAAGGGAAAATTCTTTGCACCAAAATTTAATGTTGTACAGCTCAATGCAAAAGTATGGCAATGAAGAAGATATCCTCGAATCCTAACATAAGGTCTGTATGCAGTAGACAATCCCGAGGCAATCACCAATGGTGTGTAATAACACCAAATAGATGATCAAAAAAGTGTCGTTAAGCAAAGACGGGGTGAGTGCATAAGAGCAGTGTGTGTGTGCATTGTATAGAGAGTATTCTGAGCTCTTTAAGGCAGACATAGAATGCACTAAAGAAAGAGGAGAAGAGTAGAGCACAACAAAGGGGTGCAAAGAAGAGAAGAGAGTTGTTGTGGCAGCAACATAAACTTGAGTAGTTGCAGAGTAAGCTGCAACATTGATCTGTGTTCTTGATGAACAAATTGTAATAATCCTATATGTTGTAAATCTAATTGGTTAACTGAGTTGGTGTTCAGAATAGGGGATTGGTGTCTCCTTAGGGTTGGTGCCCTTAAAAGTTGTAACAAAAGATTTCTTTGTGAGGCTGGATTAGGACAGTAGCTCCTAGCAAATTTCTCACCATGGTTTTTCCCATCTTGGGTTTTCCACGTATATGTTGTGCTATGTGTTGCTTGATTATGTGCTTGTTTAAATTTCTATATCTCATATTTCAATCTGCACATTAAGTTGTTTTAAAGAAGTCAGTCTGCTCAAAAGGGTTTAAGAGTTAAAAACTTTAATATCCACTGATTCACCCCCGCCTCTCAGTAGATTGTTCTGTTCCAACAATCTCTGTTACAATGAATTGCTCCAAATATAGCCTTATATCATCAAATAGAATTAAAAAGTAGCAATACCTTCAAGGATTTTTAATAATAAAAAACTGGTGACCTGTTTAAAAAAATTAAAAATCAATTCCTCTCTTTTGCAAAAAAGAGATAATATGCAGGTTTTAATCCCTTGACATGCCACTATCAAATTCTTTGCTTAGAATAACTTCTCCAACTCCTATAGGAGCAACATTAAATGCTATCATCCTAATAATGCATTTTAAAGGATTTATAGAGATGGAAAGGAAATAAAATAAAAAGTTCCCAAATGCAGTAGCAGTGAATGCGAATTTGAATGTGGATCCCCCATTTTATCAACACCAGCAATCAACATGTCTTAGAAGCTTGGAATCAACATGTACCAGAAGCTTTCAAACATGAATTATTAAGTCCAACTTAGCACACCAAATCAGCCAATTTTATTTTTTTTATAAAATTTCAAGCCACATGGACCAAAAACCACACACTTATGCTTCAGGAAGATGCTGTAGGGTCAATGATTCACTATTGGTAGAATCTTTTACTGCCATAAATTTGTCATATGATTCCAAGAAAACCCTATGCTTTGCCCAGAAAAGTGTCATACAGATCACAGCTTAAACTTCTGCCCAAGGTGTATGAACCAGAGAATGCTCACACCTCTATGCCACATAGTTTTTCTTCATGTTCTTCCACACCTCTGCCTTCATGTGGTCCATTTGGAATGCTTTTGACTGACATAGAATCAAAATTCCAGTCTATATTTCAAAAGCCATATGAATGAGAACTAGTTTGTCATGTCCATACAGTCTGAGAAGATTTGCAAGTAAAAACAATGCTGAAATTTAAAGATTTTCCCCAGCATTTGCAAGCAAAATCTCTCTTACAGATTTCCTCCAATTTCTCAGGCATCATGGCTCTGATACTTGCGTGTCGGAATCAGCCTGCACAAATTTACATCATGAAAAACACACAGCAGATAATATGTTCTAAATTAATTTCAAGGGATTCACTTACCAGATTACAAATTACATGGGCCTTTCTAAAGACAAAACACAACCATCTAAACTATGATATGGGAAAACTTCCGTTGAGTACAATCTGAGACTATAGTAATTTATTATTAACATTTAAGACTAACATACTAACAAAAACTATTTTTGGATCACATGGATCACAAAAGCCAACAAGGAGGCAGCAAAATCTATCCTTTTTGCAGTGAATGTGGATAGTATTCTGTAATGACCCTTCTTCTCAAACCTGATTCTTCCCAGTGACCGTTGGCCTTTTTCTGGAAACCCGAAGGCTAGTCGGAAGGTAAAATTAGGGTTTCCTATTTTTTGGGATCTTTGACGGAGCTGAGTGGATTCAATGGCTTGATTCTTTCTGGTTTTCAGAGAGCTTCGCAGTGGTATGTTCGTCTCGGCATTTTGAGCATCTTCAAGAATTTACTATTTTTAGTAAATTCTATTTCTGGCAGTTTCAGTTGTGTTCAGCATGGTTGACTTCCTACTTCAGTTTGGTCAGTTGACTTGGTCATTATTGGCTTCAGGGCACAATTGGAGAGATAAGTTGATATATTTAATTAAAAGTCACGTTTTAATATTATATTCGAATGTTGACCCCTTGGCCTAGTCTATTGACTTTATGTTGTTTTGAAAAGTGGTCTTTTTGAGGGTGGCGCCTCATTAAAGATTATTTTATATTTTATATTTTACCCAAAGTCAAAACAAGCTATAAAGTGGACGCATTTATTAAAGTATTGATTTTAATTAAAAGTCAATATTGAGCTTGAAGGAAATGGACGCCATCTTTGAGAAAAGATTAGGGTTTTGAATTTGAAGTGGATTTTAGGGTTTCGTGAAGTCAACAGGAAATTATAAAAGGGAGACTTTGAGCCTCATTTCACATCTTTGGTCTACAGTATTGTTATGCTGCCGGTTTGGCTCTGGAACTGCTTCGAGGAATGAAGGCCTCCTAGCTCGGGCATCGCTTCTTGTTTGCAAGACAACAACTAGTGGTGATTCAATCTATTTCGTGAGTTGCATTTAGTTTGAGCATTGTATTCAGTCTTTGCATTGTTAGATCAGTTTTTGCATGTTAGTGGCTTTCCAGAATTCACATTGTTTAGCTACAGCAGATTGTGTTTTTGTTCGTTATTCAAAAAATACAAAAATATAGCTTCTGGGTATTGTCTTAATCCATTTGTTTGTAAAGGGCGAACTTATGTTCCAAGTTATAGAATTTTTTGTTAAGGCTGTGATTTTTAAAAGAGAATCGCCCCTCTTGCTGGGCCGTACAAGTCTGCATCACCTTGGAATTCGTGCATAAATAAATTAAGGCATTTTGAGTTAGTTTCTTGCATCCATCCTAGGCGCCATCATATTAATTGTGTTTTGCCTCTGAGTTGAGGTCATTTGGGTAAGAGAGGAGTGAATTATGAGTTATTTGGTGAATTTCCATGTTGCTGGTTAAAGGTTGAAAAGTACAGATCTGTCATAACTGTCCACAGAAATCTGCATCTTCTTATTTGGATTTGGTGTTGAGGTTTACTTAAAGGCTTGTAGCAGATTTATTGTTGAATGCACCATTTGAAAGGCATCTGATATCTTGACATTGCAGGCAATAATTATCTATTGTAAGCTGGCAGTAGTATTGCCCAGTTGTTCTTTAATATTGCTTTGTCACGGATTGTAATACTCATTCTCACCTTCAGTAATTGTTTGTAATAGTTACATCTCCGCCCTATGGTAGCTACTTTCCCGCTTTGGGTTAGAAAGCACATTTTGGGTGTTGAGTCTCTTTCAGCAATTCTGTTATTTCATTCAAGCATTGTTATTTGTAATCACTCCGCCATATGGTCGCCCCTCACTCCATACTGGATTGGGTAGCACATACTTGGTGTCGAGTTCCCTTTCAACATTTAGAGTAGAAGATCCTCTGACCGTATGCTCACCATCATCGGCGCCATTCTTGATTAGAGTTCCTGCATAAGCAATTTATTTAAAGATCCTCTGACCAATGCTCACACCTTGCCCACATCGGGATCATGGTGTACATCCTGGTTAGAGTTGCTTCAGCACGTTTGGTTTATCTTCTAACCTTAACGGGTGCATTGTTGTAATTTGAAAATTGAAAAAAAACGAAAAAAATTGGCTCGGAATATTTCATATTCTTGTGGATGGTTCGGATAAAGAGATTGATGCGGACAAAGTGTAATTGGTCGTGTTTCCTTAAAGATGATTATGAAATGGTTTGGTCACAATTATATGTGTAGTCCAACTTTGTTTGAATTTAGATTTCTAGGCTTGCAGTAGGATGGATTATGTTTGGGTCCTGATAATATGCTAGTATTATTGTAGGTCATTTTCCATCATCAAGGATATTGTTTTGATACCATTTTGAGTCTACATTTGTGAACTTCTGCTTTGCATGTTGAGGGTTGTTTCTTCTTGAGTTTGGTGGTTGTCACGCAACTCAGGAAGTTGGAACAAATTTTGGTTTTGATTCTTTCAATCTACATCTGGGATTTGTTGATTAAGCTATCAAAAAAGAAATTCCCAATCAAACAAACAAAATCACAAGGAAGTTGGACTTGGAACAATATTTTTTGTCAAATTTCATAAAAAATATAATTGTTTGAAAATAAAGATTTGCCTCAATTGAAACACTATTTCTTTTTCTTTTTTGTAAGTGTAGAATACATAGAATCACAATAAAATTTGATTAATATTATTTAGATCATGATCAAATGTAAGAAATTTAAAATTCAATGTTGAAAAGGTTGTCAGCCATTGTAGAATGCATAGTCATAAGGAAATTGGAAACTATATTTTTTACATCATGACAAAGATGAGGAATTTAAAATTCAATGCTGCTTGAGGGTTGTTCCTTCTTGATTTTGGTGATTGGCATGCAACTTAGGATGTTTGGTTTTGATCCTTTCTATCGTTTAACCTATTAGAAAAAGAAATTCCCAAAAACAAATAAAATCACAAGGAAGTCAAAACAATAAATTTTGTCAAATTTCATAAGAAGTTTTTAATTGTTTGAAAACAAAGATATTCCTTAAGTTCTAGGAAACACTTTCTTTTTCTTTTTCGCAAGTGTAGAATACATAGAATCATAATAAAATTTGACTAATATTATTTAGATCATGCTCAAATCTAAGAAATTCAAAATTCAATGTTGAAAAAGGTTCATCAGCCATTGTAGAATGCGTAGTCGTAAGGAAATTGGAAACTATATCTTCTACATCACGACAAAAATTAAGAAATTTAAAATTCAATGTTGGAAAAGACATGCCAGCCAATGAAAATTGCATATATAGCTGGTTGAAATAGAGTAATAGCCATAGCTATGTAAGAGACAAAGATTGGTTGTTTAGATAGCTGGATTGGGTACATCTAGTTTAGTCCATTTTTGCCTCTTCCATTGAAAATAAATTTGCCTCAATTTCTAGGAAACGCTTTCTATTTCCTGAGATTTTGGTAGTGTAGAATAGATAGAATTGTAATTAATATTATCTAGATCATGATCAACTGTAAGAAATTTAAAATTCAATGTTGAAAAGTTTTGTTGTTAAGGAAATTGGAACAATGTTTATGACATTTGACCAAAAGTAAGAAATTTAAAACTAGATGCTGGAAAAATATGCCAGCCGGTGTAGAATTCATATACAGTTGGCAAGAAAAGAGAAATAGCCATAGCCAGGATAGATAGCCATATTGGTTACATCTAGTTTACTCCATTTTTGCCTTCCTTAGTATCCTTAACTTCCAATTGAGTGGCTTACTATCATTCACATGTTAATCTCTTTATGCCAGTTGAGTGCCTAAAGGTCCTTCATTTAACAATCAAGTACTTTCTTGTTGGTTTAATCCTTTGTTGGGAGGGGGGGATAGATGGATTGGTGGTGAGAGGTATTGTTTGGTAGTAAGAATTAGCCTAAGCGTGAGGGAATAAGAGCAATAATGTTTAGATTCAATGACCTGTTGTGATCTTTTCACACATCGCCCCATTCAAGATGGGGACCCCTAATTTTTGCTCCATTTTGGTCTTTTGGCTTGGGTTTTTGTCTCTCTCTCTCTCTCTTTCCGTCTCTTTTCTGGTGTCTGCCTTTCCGGGGACGTTCCCGTCTGCGAGTTTAAACGTGAATTTTGGCCAAGTCTGAGAATTAGGGTTTGTACTTTCCCGGTCAATCTGAGGTCGAACAAAGTGAATATATTGAAAATAGAGACTAACACTGTTGTCAGTGTGCTTCTAGCAGGTTCCACTGAAATTTCATCGGATTTTGACAACTTACTATTTTTAGTAAGTGTGTAATTCAGGGCATTCCGTCAACATTTTTGAGGTTTTAACAGTCACACTGCATTCAAAACACATCAAGCTGCTCGTGTGCAAAATTTGAGCTGAAACAGACAACTTACTATTTTTAGCAGTTCAGCTTTCGGAGCAGATTTCAGGGCTCATATGCAGAGTTTTTCAATGCATGTTTGGAGATTCCTTCTGGGTTTTCAGAGACCTTCACGACAGTATAACATGCAAAATGAGATGACAACTTTCAGAGTTTTGCTAGGGTTTGCATGTGGGTTTTCTTTGCATGTTTGCATATTCCTTATGGGTTTTTCGAGAGCTTCGCGTGATGTGAGATGCAAACGGAGATGGTCACTCATTTAGGAACTTACTATTTTTAGCAGGTGCATCCCGGCACCTCCCAGCACTTCAGAATCACGACTGATCGCAATGCAGCAGAAACAAGAACAAACGAAGATCATTTGATATGCATGCAAGACCAATTAGGGTTTCCAGCTTCGGGACCCAAAAAGAGGGGTAGAAGGTCAGAATTTTCGAAAACCGGTGTAAACCACCGCGATCAACATCCTTCAAGCTATCTGCTGGTAAAATTTGAAGGCAAATGGAGCACTTACTATTTATAGTAAGTCATTTTGGAAACAGGCCAAAAATAGCAAATCAGTTGCATGCGCTGATGTCGACAGACAGGTCACGTGGTGAGGAGCACGTCATTCAAATTTCAAATCAAATGGAGCTGTGGAGATATCAAAAGCAGACAGTTACTATAAATAGCAAACCGCCTTAAGAAATGGGCTAAAAATAGCAGGCCAACCCGAAATAGTAGTGTCAACAGGTTGATGAAGTCGTGAGGGCCCAGTGTTTAAAATTTCAAGGCAATCTGAGCTTCCGAAGTGTGAGAATTGAAAGGCTTACTATTTATAGTAAGGCATGGAGGAACGGGCAAAGACAAAGAAAAACGGCTAAGTCTGAGACTTCATCTTGTATCAACATGAAAATGCGCCCTCAAGGATGAAGAGACATAAAAATTCTCTAAGTTTGAAAGATATCCTCCAGCACAGGTGAAATGCGCCCACTCCAACATCAGACAAGAGAAAAATTCTCTAAGTATAAAACTTGTCCACCTCCTATGGCAAAATGCGCCCATGCAACAAGAAAGTCAAAGAGGTCAAAAGGATTCATCCTTCACACATAGCAAAATGCGCCCTCACATGCAAGCAAGATGCTAGAAAAATCTCTAAGTATAAAACTTCATCCACCTCCTATGGCCAAATGCGCCCATCTTGAGAGGAAGTCAAAGATTCAAAGAGGAGGTAAAATGCGCTCAAGCTTCATCCTTCAGCCTAGGCAAAATGCGCCCAAATGAGGCCATGTAAGGACAAAACAAGGAAGTCAAAGAGTCACATACTAGGCGTTGGAAATTGAAAATCCCTCTCCCCCTCCTATATGCGCCCATACTCCACACATAGCAAAATGCGCCCAAATGGGGCCATGTGAAGACAAAAATAAGGAAGCTCAAGGGTCATCCTTCACATCATAGGATATGCGCCCAAACAAGAGGTCAACAAGTCAAAGCAAATGCTAAAAGTTTCTAAGTTAGAAACCCGTCCTCCTCTTATGCCTAAATGCACCCAAAAGAGGGGATGTGAGGACAAAAACAGGGGAGATGAAAGGTCACATGTTGGAGGCGTTCAAATTGTTTTATCCTTCAACATGTGTGAAATGCGCCAGAGGTAAAGGGTGGTGTGAGTGTTGCTAGGCGTTGAAAGTGCTAAGTGATGAATAATGATGCTAGACATGTTGAATATTCACCTTCAATTGTGATATGTGCCCAAAGTTGATAAGAGTGATGAGTATAATATGTTAGGTGTTGGGAATATTAAGGTGGTGAAAACAAAGAATTGCCTAGGCGTTGGAAATTTAATGAAAAATAAAACATGTTAAGTATGATGTGCCTCTAGGAAGATTTTCTAAGTGAAGATGAAATCAAAATTTTTTTTCCCAAGGCAAAAAATTCAAAATGCAAGGTGATTTAAAATTCTCTAAGGCAAAATATTTTCTTCCTTTAGAAAATACGCCTAGACATGAAGGTGATGAATAATTTTCCTGAACATGGATGGATTTGCCAGTGATGAAGTCAGAAGATGCTGGCATTGCAGGATGAATTTAAAAATTCTTCGAGTCAGAGCAACACAAGATGTTCACAGAGATGAAGAACGGGATTAAATTTCATAAGGAGATATTTTTCTAAGGTTCAAAATTTTTAAAAAATTTAAATGAACCCGTTCGTTGTGTACCCATAGATTCATCACGTTTTGGAGAAAATTTTCTTCTGGGTATTGATGATCTTCGATGAGAAATGGATTTCTATGTCTTCTGCACTTGGCCGAGGCCTTCAGCATGAAGAATTTAATCGATGCTCGAATTATGAATTTTCCTAAGGGAAAATTTTAAAATTTTCTAAGGCAAATTTGAATAAAATGGTTTTTGAAAGGAAAATGCTTCGACAATGAATTTAAAGTGAATTGCCTAGATGATTTTGATTGAGTTCTTCACAGATGAATTTTCCAGAGCGTCAGAGGTGATTAAAATTTAAAATTTGCAAGACAGAACTTCGGCTAGTGAATGGAAATTGCCAAAAGATGAATTTAAATGAAAAAAATTTCGAAAGTGAATTTAAAAGATGCCAGTCAAAGTTGAACTTCTAGAAGAATAAGATTCCAGACGTCAAAAGACAAGTGTCGAAAATACCAGAGAGGGAAAATTCGAATTCTTGAAATGGAGTAGTGGAGATTTAACGAACTGGCTATACTTAGCTCCTTCTAGAATTCGATTTTTGCTATAAAAATGAGAAGTTTTTCATTTTTGCTCACCAATTGAAGAAAATCGATTTGCTCTTAGTTGAGTGTGAAGCTGAAAGTTGCTAAGGCTGCAAGTGTTGAAGAAGTTCGAATTTTTGAAGCTGGAGAGTGAGTTGCTGAGTGAGAGGCGTTGGAAGTTGCTGAGACTGAAGTTCGAATTTGCTTGAGGAAAGTTTGTAGCTGAGGGTTGATTGAAGAAATTTCGATTTGAAAAAGAATATTGCTGAAGCTAAGTGTTATTAAGGAAGTGCGCACTTGCTGATTTGCTAAGATTGTGAAGTGCGAATTTACAAAAGTCCAATTGCTGATTGAAGTTGGCGATTTGAAGTTGCTGAAAGCTTGCTTAGAAATTTGTTTCTAAGTGATTGAAGTTCGAAGTTTGTTGGAGAAGAAGTTGAGGTTTGCAAATGAGAAATAATATTGCAACTTCTTGAAGTCGACTGGCAGCCTTGCAAAGTGTTTTATTTATTTTTCTAAGTCAATTTGCTGATGGATGTTTATTATTTCGCAGATGGCTGAAGCAAGGACAATTGGCAAGGACAACAATGGTGCATCCAGGCAAGCTGTTATAAAGAAGCTGAGCAAGTCTTTGATGCCAGAATCGAAGTTTACTTCGAAGTTGGGCAAGCTGGCGGATACAAATTTGGGCTCTATCAACTTGGAGACTTTCAAGAAAAGAATGCTGGGGATTGGTAGTCATCAACCTTCGAACACTTCACACAACATTGTTCGAAGCGGATTATATGCAGCTGCTGGTTTCCCACCAGCCATTTAGTGTTCGGAGCTGATAATGGAGTGCGCCAATTGCTAGGAGAAGGATCACAGATCAATTATGTCATCGGATGGTTAAGTGCTCGCCAACCTTACTCCTTCAGCTATTGGTGAAGCTTTTTGAATCCCAATGCATAGGAACATGATTTACAAATCGAGGGAGCGAGCTAAGCGAATGTATGCTTCTGCATTCGAGAGATGTACAGAAACGATCAATACTCACTGGATGAGCAACCCCAAGCCTTCTTGTACGAAGTTGCCGAGACAAATCATAGCAGATGACTTGAAGCAGGAATATTGTGATCTTATCATGATGCTGAGTCGAGTTGGAGGTTGCCTACAGTCGTTTATTTTTGAGCCATGGATGTTCTATTACATCAACCTCGTGCTGGAAGGAAAGGAGTAAGTCAATTGGGATGAAATGATTGGTGACAATTTGCACGAGCAACTCCTGAGCTTGAGAAGAACGAAGACATTCTATATGGGCTCTTACATCATTTACATGCTGGCCCATATGGCGAAATATAGAGGAATTTCATATAAGGAGCTTGTTCGCTGTGGTTCTCATCAGTTTAAAATTCATGAGGCTTGTCCACAGTTGCATTTGACAAGTACTACTCATTACAAGCGTGTCAATGACGCCTTCACCATGCACATCACGAGATTGCTTCAGGAGCGGATGCATCACAGGATCTCGAGAGAAGCCCAAGAATTGATTGAGAGGTATGGGTGCTGGTTTATACAATTTCCAAAGTTTTCTTACATAAGGCTGCAAGGATTTTCTTCATATCCATGTAGGCTGCCTAAGTACCCAACCAACAGAATATTGATGTTAGAGATATCTAGGCAATTGGTTGCCTACGATAAGATTCAAAAGAAAAAGAAGAAGGGAGGTGTTGACTTCCCAATTGTCATGGGCAATTCCGATGGCGTGTGTCTATTACAGGCAGCTAGAGAAGCCGAGAGCGAGCTTCAGTTTTATCACTTTTCCTATCACACCAGTAGACAGCACTATGATCCGCATAACAACATCAAATGGGTACTGTCAGAGGAATTTAAACATAAGGCAAACATTGAGGATTATTGGGCTGATGCACCGGATGAAGCAGAAGTCAGGAAGAGAGTGTTTTCTAGGTTGCCAATAAACATGATCAGGGAGTGTGAAGTCATTCCGGTACCAGACCAGGTGGATGAGGACATGAGCGTTGTCCATTCAGATTATGAAGCAGTAAGAGATACTCCACTTCCACTCCCGGATTGGTTAGAACCTGAGATAGCAGATTTGGACACACTTTGCATTCCAGTCTTGACATTTACTAGAGCGTGGGTTGACAGACGTGTGAGCAGGTTGAAGAGTAGGACGATTGCATTGACTTACAATTTGATGGGAGATCACAGGACACCCACCACCAGCAGGAAGAAACAAATCATACGAGGTCCGGAATCTAGAAGGAAAGAGCCAGTACGGTAGGAGCCTGTTCAGCCGGAACCTCCAAGAGTTGTAGTTGAATCACCCACGCCATTGGAGACACGTTCTCCAAGTATATAAGAGGTTTCTTTATTTGCTGATCAAAGAAATGCATTGAATCAGGTGCAAGTGGTACAAGAGGATAATCAACCACCACGAAGAGAGTCAGTTGGCCAGAGCGTCAACGCACCTACTAGAGATGATCAGCAAGATGATGAGGGGACTGCTACTGACCCTCAGTTTTAGCAAGAGTTAGAGGTAGCTTTAGACAATGATGATATAGTTTCAGGAGATACTCAGCCACTTGAGGACGATGAGCCTCACTAGAATGATATAGAAGTTGAACAAGTCCGTGAAGTAGAGGCACAAGAACAGCAGCCATTTGATATACAGTATACAGTACCTGATTGGCTCAGAGATATGTAATGTCCCCTTCTTGAGCATGATCTTTCCAGTGACCGTTGGCCTATTCTGGAGACCCGAAGGCTATTCGGAAGGTAAAATTAGGGTTTCTTGTTTTGAAGGATGCTCTTGCTCGTGGTTGGTTGATTCAATGGCGGATTCTTTCTGGGTTTTCAGAGAGCTTCGCGGTGATATGTTCTTCTTGGCATTTTGAGCATCTTCAAGAATTTACTATTTTTAGTAAATTCTATTTCTGGCAGTGTTCCTGTTGGTTTCGGCATGGTTGACTTTCTACTTCAGACTGATCAGTTGGCTTGCTCATTTATGGCTTCAGGGCACAATTGGAGAGATAAGTCGAATTATTTAATTAAAGTCATGTTTTAATGTTATATTTTAACATTGACGCCCTTAGCCTAGCTCGTCACTTTAAGTTGTTTTAAAAGATGTCTTTATGGGTGGGCGCCTCATTGAAAGAAATTAATTATATTTCTTATAAAGTAAAGATTAACCCAAGCTCAAATTGGACGCCAATTTCAAGAAGGAAATAAAGTATTATTAAAAGTCAAAGTTTGCTTGGAAAAGTGGGACGCCTTCTATTGGAGGATTAGGGTTTGGTTCGAAAAGGAAGTTTAGGGTTTCGAGAAAGATCATCTGAAAATTATAAAAGGAGGCCATTGGTTATCATTGAGATATCTTTTGTCTACAGGAATGTTATGCTGCCAGATTGGCTTTGGGATTGCTTCGAGGAATGAAGGCCTCCTAGCTTGGCTCTTCTTCTTGCTTGAAAGACAGCAACTAGTTGAGAGGTTTGAGTGTTATTGATTTGTCTTTTCAGTTATAGTTGGTTTCCTATCCTTCGTAGTTGAGTTTTATCATTTCCTGTCAATTCTAGAGTTGCTGGTCATGACTGCTGAATGTATATTTCTGCTCACAAGTCGCAAATCTTAAACATTCTCATTCTGGGTATTGTCTCATTGTGTTTCCCTGTTGGAGGCGCCCCTTCATGAATATTTGCAGATTTTAATATGAAGTTTATGATTTTATAATGCAAATTCGTCATTCCTTGAAGGCCGTACTTTCTGGAGTGCCTTGGGATTTATGTCAGTAATTAATAACCATTTTTAGATGCCATTTCTTATTACTAAGTTAGGCGCCATCATTTTGAGGGTCTATTGCATCAGATTTGAGACAATTTGAGTGAGAGTTGAGGGAGTTTTGAGCTATTCATTGAATTTCTGTGTTGCTGGTTATTTATTTTAAGTGCAGGTCTGTCATAACCAGATTTAAGAAATCTGCATTTTCTTCCTTGGATCGGAGTTAAGAAATCATTAAAGGCTTTGTAAAAGGTTCCTTGTTGTTGCAACAATTTTGAAGAGCTCTAATATTGATCTTGCAGGGATTCATAATTATTGTAAGCTGGCAGTAGTACTGACACAGTTCTTTAATCCTGCTTTTTCATGATTTGTAACACTCATGCTTTACATTCTGTAATTGCTTTGTAATATCTTACATCTCCGCCCTATGGTAGCTCCTTTCCCCCTCCGGGTTAGAAAGCACATTCTGGGTGTTGAGTTACTTCAGCATTCAGCTTATTTCCTTTCAAGCATTGTAATTCTTAGCACTCCGCCATATGGTCGCCTCAACTCCATACTGGATTGGGTAGCACATACTTGGTGTCGAGTTCCCTTCAGTACTTAGTGTAGAAGACCCTCTGACCATATGCTCGCCATCCCCATTCTTGGTTAGAGTTACCTTCAGTTGCATTTTGTTTAAGGCACGACGATCCTCTTGCCATATGACAGCCTCTCTCTTGTTGAGATTGAGTGCGCATTCTTGGCGAGTTATTTGTAATCTGCTGGTTTGAATTATCTAACCCTAACGGGTGCTCTCTGCATTGTTGTGTACTTGGTAAAAAAAAAAAAAAAAATTGGCTCGGAATATTTCAGTGGTATAAGAGCCAAGATCCTGCCATCCTGTGCCCAACAAAGTTCATTTGATAGATGAGTGACAGAGATACTAGACACTACGTACAGAAAGAGATGACTACAGAGAAGTCACTACTTGAGTTAATGCATGAACTGTGTACGCTAATGAAGGATCCTGACATAAAATGGGGAGTCAGAAAGATTTATGCTAAGTCTGAAAGTCGGGATAGAAAGGTGCACATGCCACATTAGAATGATCGTGAGCTTGATGAAGATACCGTGGCAAGTGAAGAGTTAAGAGTAGAACCCCATAATACTTTCCAAGACTTGCATGTGATAGCAAGTGATGAAGATCAGAACATAGCAGCAGTCTTGAATCCTAATTTGGATTCAGCCCATGGAGGTCCTGAGAGAAATGACTTCATAGAAAATTTTAGTAGTACTGTTGTGTGGGATGAGTTCGTTGAAGGAGTACAAGATGGAAAAAATGCTTGTGATGTCGTAGAACCAGCTTATGACCAAGACTGTAGTGATGATGTTGGTGATGACTCTACGGAGTTCATGCAAGATCATATTGAAGATTTGATGATGAAAGATTTTACTCTTGTTGCTGTCTCAACTTCCCAAGAAGTTCCACTTGAAGAAATCAGCGACATACTTTCTCATGATGGTTCCATAAAAGATAATGAAGGTGAAGTTTTCGAAACAACAAGCATCAAAGATTCTTCACTCCCTTTCGGTGGTGACATTGTCGGACTTGGGTTTGACCAGCAAACCGAACCATTGGAGGAAAATGTTTTTGAAGATATCAGCTTAAGAGATTCAGGAGCTGACTTATTCATTGAGTTAATACTTCCAGTGAAGCATGAAAAACCTCTTCCTGTTGATCATCTCAGTCAACCCCTTGGCATTTGGGATCCGGGTGTGTTGGCATCAAGTTATGTTAAAGAACCTGTGTGGGATAAGTTTCCCTTTGATCCTGATGAAGAACAAGAACCAAATTGCATGGAAAACTATGAGGTAGCCCTTGGAGGAGAAGTTGTCTTTGAAGAAGAAGATTATGTTGCTACAGAAACTTTCCGAACAGCGGACAATTATGATCCATTGATCAAGTTTGATGCTGCGATAATGTTTGACCAAGGAGACGTTAATGAAGAAGAAGAGCTAGAAGACCATATGGCTCTTGAAGATGTAGAGTTTGAAGGTGTTACTAAACACAAATCTGATTTTTCAATGCATGAAGCTGATTGCAAGCATTGTGTTGAAGAATTTGTGAAGTATGATGCTTTTTATGACAATGAGCATTCTCCACTAGTCGATGGTGAAGTACAAGAATGTTGGAGCAGCATTGAGGGCAGCAAAGACAAGGGACAGGGGTCTGCTTTTCAGTTGCAGCCTATCAGCAGTTCACCATCTTCGCATTCTTATGAGTGGGAAAGACAATTCAAGGTGTCCGTTGACAAGGAAGTGCAAACTCTATCCTTGTTTGATCACACACTTAGCTTGGTTGAAGAGCTTTACTGGAAGGCCCAACTTGAAGTGAGACAAAGAGGAGTGAAAGATGAAGTTGCTCTTTCCAATTTGCAACTTATCAGAAACTCTTTGGTAACCTTGAAGTCCGAGTACATGCACTTGATTGAAGATCGTGATCACGCCATTGAAGTTGCAAAGAAGACCATTTGTGCTTCTCAAGATAGAGAGAGGAAGTTCGATGAACTTTCTTTGGAGCTTGAATCAACAAAGGCTACATTAGAAGAAACTCAAATGGCATTAATGGAGGTAGGAAATCAGTTTGCTGATTTCAAATTTTTCACGAAGCAAGAGAATGCACATAGAGCCGAAGAAATCAAGCAAGTAATTGGTGAGCTTGATAGTCTTCGAGAGGAGTTTGACCTAGAAGGTCTCACAAGAAGGACTGAAGTTGCAAGTGCAGATTTGGATCAGCAAGATGGAAGGAATAACTTTCAAGTTTTTGACAATCCTCTCTTTGAAGAGGATGATGAGGAAAGTTATGATAATCCTCTCTATGAGATGGAGGATGAAACGGAGAATGAGACTAAGTATAGTTTCCAATGCTTGGATGCTTTGATATCACTCCATGAGGATGTGCCACGTTTGTTGGTTAGTAATGAATGCATAAGTGGGTTTGAGGATGGAGTCTCTACATGGGAAATGATGATTCGAGGAGATTTCAACATCTCCGACACCAAGGTGTTAACAAAGCAAGACTTGGTAACTGCTGGTAACTTCATTACAGCAGCAAGGAGCAAAGGTTTCAGTTTTGTTACTCATGAAATAGGGAAGAAAGATGGACTTGAACTTGGTGTTTGTATACCTGTCAATCCATCCATTTGGTTGAATGATGTTTTGGCACTTATTAGACCATTGTTGGAGTTGGATTTGAGGTCATTTAATATTTCATGCTCCAATGTTGTTGAAACTTTCATGGATAGGCTTCAAGGGTTCACTAGAGGAGGCATCAATCTCTTCTGTATGCACTTGATCCTTACTCGCACTTGGGGATGCATTGAGATTACCTTGCTATGGGTTGAAAATCATTTTTGGTTGGGTATCCGTGCTTGGGATCCTCAATTTGGCTTGATAGAGCTTATTACATTTGGAAAGGACTATTGGAGGAATAAGGAACAAATTTCCAGATTTGTTGATGTTGTCCGTTTCTTTGTTTGCCACTTGATGGGGTTATTTGTTCATCAACAATTTGGTTGGAGAGAAATTTTGAGTATGGGTTGGAGAAATGAACGATTGGTTGCTCTTGAGAGTGTTTCTCGGCTAAGACCAGGACAGATTTTGAGACTCGAGCTTGTTGGTTTGAGGCAGACCAGCCACCTTACATGTTGCGTTTCTCGCATTCAGGAGAGTTGGTTCATCACTCCTGATCAAAGAAGTGGTAGTTTTCTCATGGAGATGGATCTAGCATGTTTTCCAACCACCTTGGAGGTGTCACCTTGCAACTCGATGGTCATCTCACATGCTCACGCTTGGGATTTTGAGTGGTGTTGTTTTCCTTTGGGTAGGACTCGAGAATCAGATTGCACTACGCTGATCCTAGCCTTGATCAGCAGCAATTATTTGGTCCTTCACACCTTTCCTACTCTCCAAATTCATCTTATGATGGTTTGTGATGTAAACTTTGACAGTTTACTCTCAGTGTTGATTCAGGACAGCAATCTCTCACATGCTTTGGTTCACCATTTTGAGACTCATGGGGCTAGAACTATGTGTGTTTTCTGTAGTCTTCATGGTTGTGTCAGTATAATTCAGATGAGGCATAGTAGCTTCATGCAGAGACATGAGTATGAGTTCGTTGAGCTCTTGCAAAGGATTGCTTTCCTCCTTGCAAGAAGATTTGTAGATGTCACATTTGCAGTCATGGTTCCGTTTGTTACCATGTGGAGGTATGCTGAGGAGTTCGATTTTGATTTGAGTAGACTATCTTTCCTATTGCTTAGAATTGTGATTGACAGTAGTATGGTTGATACTGTTAATTCGGGGCATTGTGGACATGAGATGTTGCATGATTTTGATCCCCCTCCTTTAAGATCTTTCGGTTTGAGTATCATGGATGGTAACACTTTGGGGTTACAAGGAAGGTTAGTGCAGCATAGGCTTGATGATTTCACGGATGTGATCAGAGTGGTGCAGCATCGGCATGGTGGGTCCTTCCTGCGATGGGTTTGGGAACCAGGGATCATACTTGTTTGCGTATGGATTAGTTTTAAAATTTCTGGAGTTGTGGTGGTATTGCTTGATGTAATGTCCCCATTTTTTGGCGAGCATCAGAGTTCGTAAGATTAGCCTATCATGAGACCCTCGTAGGCTGATAGAGTGGTTAGAGGGTCGTTTCGGAGCTTGGCTCAGCTTCAGATTTGTCAGGTTTTGATCAATTGGCTTTCGTTCGGGCTCGTTCGGACATTTCTAGCATAAGTTGCTATTTTTAGCAGTTCTTGGCAGTCGGCGTGGGACCCCTGCTATTTTTAGCAGTATGGTTTTGGCAGTGTTCAGAATCACTTCAGTGTTCGTCAGCTTCAGACGGATCAGTCATCGGATGAATAACGAGAGAGATATTAATATTTAATTGTATTAATTAAATATTAATTATTTGAAGATTATAATATAAAGTTATAATATTAAATTATAACTTAAGTGATTCTGTTTGAGGGGGTCGCCATCATCAGAGAGGGGCCAATTTGGCAATTAAATTTATGATTTAATATTTGAGCTGAGACTATGGAAATAATAAAAGAATTAAAAGTTCGAATTTTAATATTCCCTATTATTAAGGAAATCGCACTTTTCAATGAATAAAGGGTTTTGCCTTGGGAATTGGCCATTATGTGATTATTGTGAATTGAAAATTGATCAACTTGATCTGAGCAAGAAGCTTTAGGGTTTCAAGTTCAAATTCATTGGGGAACGAGCCATCTCCATTGAAGCAGTTCAGAGGGTGTGAAATAACACCTGATCTATTGCAGCTGAGAGATTTCTTCATCTAGGAGGAATCACAGAACATCAGAGATATTTATATTCAGGGTTTCAGATAGTTTATTTATCCAGAAGGTATCTTGCAAGTTAGGCGCACATATCTTTGCAATCTGAAGACACAGAGGGAGGCCGTACTTTCATTAATTGCTGTTGCTGTGGACAGCCGTACATTGTACAGCAGGGCCGTACTTCCATTATTGAGCCGTACTTTGTTAAGAGGAGAAACGCCTTGCATACCAGACTTCCTATCATCATCAGTGGGGACGCCTATATTCTTTAGAACTGGTGATTCTATTGAGTGCCGTATTTTTCATTGATTGCTGATTAATTTCAGGCCGTACTGCTGTGTACCTGGCCGTACCATCAGCAAGGAGACGTGTTCTTTGTTCTAGCCAAAACGCCTATCTCTCAGGCTAGGAATCTTCATCAATCTTGGCGCCTAGGTATTTGGGACAATCTGCAACCATAGATCAAAGGGAGAAAGGGAGTATTTCATGCAGCCGTACCAGATCTGTACTTTCGGCTGCTGCAAAATACCAGGTTCTTTATATTAAATAAATTGCTGATTCATTGTTGCATGTTAGCAAATCTTCATTGTAATGCTCTCAGAGGATTAATAAATTATCTGGCAACATTGTTCTCAATAGATTTCATAAGTTACGGAGTTGAAATATTTTATTTGAATTTATTATCATTTTCAAGCAAATCGCCATTTCTTTATTTCATGCAAAAAACCAAAAAAACAGTCAAAAAACCAAAACCCTTCAGAAAATCATCAAAACAGTCAGATACAGAGAAAACGGGGAAACTAGGGTTTCTACAGTGGTATTAGAGCTAAATCCTGCCATCCTGAGGGTTTAGCAGTCTTATGCAGCCGGAACAAATTGGGTCTCACAGGTATTTCACATGCAGGCGAGCCTTGGTTGACAGGCAACAGGGTTCGATCCGACAGCCGGAAAACATGGATGACAGAACAGATATTCGTAGAACAGAGATTCCACATAACCACAAAGATCAGGACGATGCAAAGGTTTTGCATGCACTCAAAGATCTTCGTGCAGGTCAACGGCGGTCAAATGGTGTATTACAGCAGTTGACAATTGCACTTCAGAGATTGGGTACTCCGAGGAGACCGTCACCACATCGTGACGATGACAGGAGTGATGCAGGTTCACGGAGAGCTCCTAGGACAGTGTCACAGACAGCAGGTAGGCCTACTAGGCCCACTTTCACGAGACAGGAGCCCGATGAGGCTATAGCAGGTGAGAAGCATGAGGGTTTGTTCGCGGGTACACTTAGGGCAGCGAACGACGAGTGGGAATTAGCACCACCTGAGGCTAGCGAAAGGATTACCATTGACAGAACACCACAAAACACAGAAAGAGAAGTGTTTAGCATGTTCCAGGAGTATAGCATTCTACCTCAGAAAATTAAAAGGGAACTTCCTTTCATGAGTTACATGGATTTGCACCCGAGTCTTAGCCACAAGACAGAGTTTGCAAGGAAGAAATATCTCACTATAGCTCATGAGTTGTTTACACCTGAAAAGGATAGAGAATCTACACATAAGGATGATACAACTCTTCATCAAAATGATTTGATATCTTCCGATTCCTATGAAGAATGCAGAAATTTATGTGATGAATTTGATAGAAGTGCTGATTGGATTCAAGAAAACACCAGCACAGTTTTGGGTAATGATTTACCTACATCGTCCTTGCAAGAGGTGACTCAAGAAGTTTCTACTATGGAGGCTACTTCTGATTTTTATGACAGCGATGATGAAACTTCGCGTGAGCATGAGACAGCAGCGGTTTCACATATGCAAAGCAATCCTATTGAGTTGTCACATGAAGAGACTCAAGAGTTGGGTACTAGTGATGCATTTGGTGTTGAGAATTTATGTCATGGTGAGTCTGATTTTCCGGATCAGACCTTTGAAAACAAGCTAGAGGATTCATATGTTGATATGGAATCCCAGGATCATGCTTTGGATGGGCATGCAATTACTTTTGGAGTAGAAGCGTGTGAAGATACTGTCATACCAGCAACTTCTACCGTACCAGTTGAGCCATCCTTTGAGGGACAAAGCAGCAGTACTGTAGATGTTGAGGTGTGCATGAATGAAAGTACACATGATGCTGCTTATCATGTATTAAGCGATGACGAATCAACTTCATATCATAGTGCATATTGTGAACTGGAAAACTTGTATGGGGGTCATAAGTTACAAAATCCTCATCATTTGGTTGGGCAACTACAAGTGAATGACAATATGATTGCCACAACCCTCGAGCATTTTGATGTTGCTCGTCAGATGTTGGCTACCTACGGTTGGAGTACTCCAATGACAGGTGAGCACGGTGATAGTGGTTTTTCCCTTGCAGAGATACATGCACTTCGAGAAGCAATTGGAATGATGAAACAAAACTACCTAAAACTACTTGCGGACAGGGATTTTCTTCTCGAGTGGGATTGCATTTGTTATGATGCATTGAAGGGGAAGGAGGAGCAGATTGATGAGCTCACTCATGCGCTTGAGGTGACTATGGACTCATTGCAGAGCACCCAGTTGGCTCTTCGAGAGTCACAGTTACAAATTGAGAATCTTACCGTGGCGTTGAGTTTGGCACAATCTTCACCATCTTTTGATAGAGTTCAGATTTCCATGGCAGCAGTTGGTGAGGAGCATACACCCATGGTTCATAGCAGTGAGGGATATGTTGAGGATGTGGTTACATCCATCATGGTCACAGGTGCAGTTGATACAGATGGGAGTAGTGTACCGGTTGAGAGTTGCAGTGAGCCACACGTTGCACCAGGTTCTCCTGAGATTAGTCCAATGATAGGTGACGTGTTGATGTGTTTTTCGTGACCGCACCAAACAGCAGAACAAAAATAGTTTAGGGCTACTCTGTTCTCTCTTGATCAAAGTATTCCGTGTGCTAAGATTGCGAGATAGATCACACGTTCAACTCCAAGGTTCCTTAAGTGCGAATAGACCCAGTTTGGTTGATGTGTATTGCTGTGTTCTTACGAGGGGACTTACGTAATTGTTCAGATTTCTTATAGTTAGCAGCTAATGTATGATTTTGAAGGGGATTCTTGCGTGTATGATTTGGCAATGGAGCTTGTTTTCCTAAAACTAGTCAGAAATGTGCGGAAAGTAAAAGGGTATAGGGCCTAAGAAATTTGTATTCTACTCTAAATGCAAGATATGTGGGATTCAGTTTTGGCAGACTTCAACCAAATTTCACCTAGCCTCACGTCAGACAGCTTCAGCGAAATCAGTGCAATCTTCAAGGGGATAGCAAAAGGTTTTCAAATTATGATTTAGCATACATACACCATCACAACGACGCATATAAGCATACAAATCACAATTGAAGTTAAACACAAGATAATTTCCAGTCGACCACGCAAGGCAAACTCATCATCAACAAGTTGCTAGTGGTATGGAATAAAGAAGCTACCTCAACAAAAATACCACACATCAAAGTAAACTACTTGCATGAAATTAAGCTACTTGGATTCGAAAGGAAGAAGAGACCTCGCTAGCTATTTATGACAAGACGAATTCCACCATCAATGAAAAGATCAATTATCATAAAAAGTGTTACACAACAATCTCCTCAAAAGTTTTCAAAGGGAAAACTTTCTTTCTCTTCCACACTATGCAAAATGATCTACTATGCTCTACTATGCAATCTCTCCAATCTCTAGCTCTAATGCTAATGCCTGATCTAATGTCTAATGAATTACAAATGAGGGGGACTCCCCCTTTTATAGCTAGCCAAGCCCCAAAAGACGGCTAGGGTTACAATTAATAGAGTGGCCAGAATTGTGCCACCTCAGCCCTAACCCTAAAAACTGCCAGAATAGGGAGTGGTACATTAAATGAATCAAAGATTCCCACTCACTCCCGAAATAGCAAATGTAATAAATGTCCACATTCAGTCCTCTAGAAGATCCTCGTCCAGCAGCGCATTCCCATTGGCCTTCTCTCTGACTGCAAACTCAATAAATCTGCCAAGTACAGCCTCAACCTCATGAACTGAAATAGGCGGAATGCAATCTAGCTGAAACTCTAATACTGTAACTGAATGCTCATGCCTTGTACAAGATTTTCTCCAAGCAGCTAAGGAGTCCTGCGTGTTCTGGATCAAAGTGGAGAAAGTAGCAGTATTCTCGAAATCATCTTGTACAAAGGTCTTAACATCTGCAAAGAAAGGCACCAGCAAACCCCTCAAATTATCAACACTTATCTCATCCGGATTCAACCGCCTAGCAAATATGGCCTCAAAGGTATTCTGAACTCCATCAATAATATTGGCCATGGCCTTGTGTATCCTAGCTGAATCCGCCTGTGCCGCATCGAAGAAGCCACGCCCCGTGATAGCCGAAGAATACCACCTAGAGAAATCATACCTGTCATTCTCCTGAATGACACCTCCATCAACCAGCAATCGCAACGGAACATGTCTCAATACCTCAAGACGCTGGATAACTTTGCTCTGGTAGATAGAGGCATCACCCCAAGCATGATCCACTGCCTCCATCCGTGCTAAAATATTAGAGGCTTGCTGAAAAGCAAAAGCAAGATCCTCCATAAACTTCTCCGTCTCAGCACGTACTCCTGTGACCCATTTATCTGCCTCCTGTGCCATCCTTCCTAACTCTACCAAGCCGCTGATCGACTCTCTAGGTACATTTGCTGGAGGCTCTATCACTGGAATATCTTGCCCTCGAGAACGAGACAACTGCTGTACATATCCAACTAAGGCCTTGTGTTCTCGTTTCAACTTCTTATACTTCCCTTCTTTTTTGAATAATCTATCCTTGAGGGCAAGGAAGGAGTTATCACACTCCTCAACAATCTGAGCACCAGTGGGGCGTCCCAAATCCAGAGTAGTGACCACATAATTCTCAGGTACTGCTTCATTCCGGTCACACTCAACTCGTGGCACAGCTACATGAAGAGTACGAGAGCCATCCTCTTCAGTGGATATCTTCGAAAACTTTCTTGCTTTCTTCTTCTGTGGAGGGGCACTGATCCTGTTAAAAAATTCTTCCATCTCAACTGCTGGATCAAGCTCCTCACCGGGGCTTCTTCTCATTCTGTCCTTAAGCCAATCGGGCACATCATACTGTATGTCAAAGGGCTGCTGCTCATGTGCCTCTACTTCTCTAACTTGCTCTACCTCTTCATCATTCTGGCGAGGCTCATCATTCTCAAGTGGCTGAGTATCACCTGACACTATATCATCATCATCGTTCATGGCCGCCTCTAATTCCTGCTGAAACTGAGGGTCAGTAATAGTCCCCTCATCATCCTGCTGATCAATCCTAACAGGTGCGTTGACGCTCTGGCCAACTGACTCTCTCCGTGGAGGCTGAATATTATCCTGTACTACCTGCACCTGATTCAATGCATTCCTCTGATCAACAAATAAAGAGACCTCCTGTATACTTGGAGAACGTGTCTCCAAAGGTGATGCAACTGTAATTCGTGGAGGCTCTGGCTGAGTAGGCTCCTGTCTAACTATTTCCTTCTTCCTGGGCTCTGGACCTCGTGTAGTCTGTTTCTTTCTGCCTGTGGTGGGCGTCCTGTGATCTCCCATCATATTGTAAGTCAAAGCAATTGACCTACTTTTCAATCTGTTTACTCGCCTATCCACCCATGCTCTAGTGAAAGTCAGGACAGGGATAGAGAGGGTATCCAAATCTGCAACCTCAGGCTCTGACCAATCGGGAGGTGGAAGTGGGGTATCTCTAACTGCTGCATAATCAAGATGGACAACATCCATATCCTCATTGGCCTGGTCTGGAACCGGCACCACTTCACACTCCCTGATCAAAGTAATAGGCAACCGAGAGAACATTCTCTTCCTTACTTCAATCTCATCAACAACATCAGCCCAATAATCCTCTATGGTGGCCTTATGTTTAAACTCCTCCGATAGCACCCATTTGATGTTATGATGCGGGTCATAGTGTTGTCGACTTGTATGATATGAAAACTGATAAAACTGGAGTTCACCTTCAGCTTCTCTAGCTGCCTGCATCGAGGGACACACCTCATCCGAGTTGCCCATAACAATTGGAAACTCTATTCCTCCCTTCTTCTTCTTTTGAATTTTATTAAAGGCAAGCAATTGCCTAGATATCTCTAGCATCAATATTCTATCTGTTGGGTACTTAGGCAGCCTATATGGGTATGATGAGAAACCTTGCAGCCTAATGTAAGAGAATCTCGGAAACTGTATGAACCAACACCCATACCTCTCAATTAATTCTTGGGCATCCCTCGAGATTCTGTGATGTAACCGCTCCTGAAGCAGCCTCGTGATGTACATGGTGAAGGCATCGTTGACACGCGTGTAGTGGGTTGTGCTTGCCAGATGCAACTGTGGACAGGCATCATATATTTTAAACTGGTGGGAGCCACAACCAACAGGTTCCTTATAACAGATCCCCCTGTACTTCGTCATCCGTGCCAACATGTAGATAATGTAGGAGCTCATGTAAAATGTCTTCGTTTTTCGGAGGCCCAGGAGCTGCTCATGTAGATTATCACTTATCATTTCGGCCCAATTGACATAGTCTTTGCCTTCCAGCACGAGATTGATGTAGTAAAACATCCAAGGTTCAAAAATGAAGGACTGTGCACAACCACCAACCCTGCTCAGCATCATGATGAGGTCACAGTATTCCTGCTTCAAGTCATCCGCTATGATCTGTTTTGGCAACTTCGTACGAGAAGGCTTAGGATTGGTCATCCAGTGAGTGTTAATTGTCTCCATGCATCTTTCGAAATCAGAAGCATACATCCGCTCCGCTCGCTCCCTGGACTTATAAATCATGTTCCTGTGCACCGGGATCTCGAAAGCTTCACCGATGGCTGCTGGAGTAAGATTGGCTAGCACTTGGCCATCTGGTGACGTGATCGATCGATGATCCTTCTCATAGCAATTAGCGCACTCCATCATCAGCTCCGAGCATTGAATGGCTGGCGGGAAACCGGCAGCTGCATACAACCCGCTTCGAACGATATTGTGCGAAGTAGCCGAAGGCCGATGACTTCCAATTCCAAACATTCTGTTCTTGAAGGTCTCTAGGTTGACGGAGCCCAGGTTGGTGTCCGTCAACTTGCCCAGCTTTGAAATAAACTTCGACTCTGGCATAAATGTTTTACTCAGCTTCTTGATCACTGCTTGCCCGGATGCACCATTGTCCTTTCCAGTTGTCCTCGCTTCAGCCATCTGCAAACAACATTCATCAGCAATTTAATTCAATAAAAATGATACATGACATTACATAGGGGCTGCAGTCAACTTTCAGGAGCTGCAATAACTCTCGTGTTTGCAAACCTCGGCTTCTTTTCTTGACTTTCAATACTTAGAAAAGTTTCTAAGTAAATTTTGATGGCTTCACTTCACTATCCTCAATCAGCAATTTGAACTTCTATAACTTCGTATCAGCAATCAGCAAGTTCACACTTCGAAAACTTTCAGCAACTTACTTCACTTCAAGGCGCTCCTTCAACTGGCAACCTCCACTAAGCTCAACCAAGATAAGCTCTAACAATCAGCAAATTCGAATTCAAACTCTTAGCAATCAGCAAACTCAAGTCTTCAACCAGCAAGTGCGTCCTCTTTGCTAATGCACTTCTCAGCAACTCAAGGCGTCCTCTTTCAACTCTCAGCACAAGCAACCTCTATCTTCAGCAAATACTTCTTTAACCAGCAAGGGCGTACCTCTCCAGCAACTCAGCAAGTGCGCCCCTCAGCAAATTCCACTCCTCAGCGAAATTTCGAATTCCTTCAAGCTTCAGCAAATACTCAATCTTCAGCAACAATTCACTGCAATGCTTCACTCTCAGAGCAAGTTCGACTTCCTCAGCTGTGAAAACAAGTAAGAAACTTGTTCATTTTATAGCTAAAATTCGAATTCTAGAAGAAGTTAATTTTAGCCAGTGCAATTAAACTCCACTACTCCACTTCACGAATTCAAATTTTCCCTCTCTGGTATTTCTGACACTTGTCTCTAGTCGTCGGGAATCTTGTTCTTCTAGAAACTTGACTTTGACTGGCGTTTTTGTTTTTGAAAAAATTTAATTTAAGTTCACCTTTTAATTCACCAGCCGGAGCTCTGTCACTTGAATTCGAATTTAACTTCTCTGCTCTGGAAAATTCATCTTCGAAGAATTTAATCAAAATTATCTAGGCAACTGACTTCAAGTTCATCGTTCGAAGAAAATTCATTTTGAAAACACATTTTATTCACTCTGCCTTAGAAAATTTTAAATTTTCCCTTAGGAAAATTCACAATTTGAGCACTGATTAAATTCTTCACTGAAAAAGTGTCGGCGAAGTTCAGAAGACTTGGAAATCCATTTATCATCGCAAATGTCCAGTACCCAGAAGAGAATTTTCTTCAGAATGCCTTGAATCCATGGGTACCCAACGAACGGGTTCATTTAATTTTTTAATTTGAACCTTAGAAAAAATATTATTTTCATCATTTTAAATTCATTTTTCGCCCGTGATTACTCTGTGTTGCTCTGACTTGAAGAACTTGAATTTATCCTGCATTCCTAACTTCATCACTGAGAGAATCTGCTCGTGCTTCGGAAAATTTCATCACCCTGAGTCCTAGGCGTATTTTCTAAGAAGAAAATAATTTTGCCTTAGAAAATATTTTAATCATCTTGCATTTTGAGAATTTTCCTTAGAAAATATTTTGTTTGCCTGCCAGCGAGAGAAGTATCATCTTCACTTAGAAAAAATTTACTCATGCCCGGCACACTTGATTTGCCACTCACCATTTTGGATTTGACTCCACACTTGAAAGGCAATATTCCAACGTCTTAGAGAAAATTTTAAAAAATCATCTCATACATACTTCTTCACCACGCCTTAGAAAATTTTAACACCTCACATGTCTTAGGAAATTTTCTAACACCTCCTCACTTTCATCACCCCTGGCGCCTATAACACACTTGAGAGAAAATCACGCCACACACACATTAGAATTGAAGAGGAAAAAAGAAAATCACGTCTTGAAATATTTCTAACACCCTCCACTCTAGGCGCATATGAGGCTAGGAGAGGAAGTTCAAAAATCATGCCTAGGCAACACATTTTGCAATATTCTCCAACACATCATCTTAGGCGCATTTGAGCTTGGTGGAGGATAACGCCCTTCACCACCTTTTACTTTATTTACCACTCCCAACTACCTTTTACACCTCAACATGGGCGCATTTCAGCTTGGCAAAGGGATGACTCTTCGTATTCCAATTTTTTGCCTTCACATGCATGTGTTTGGGCGCATTTTGCCCCTTGAGGAGGACGAAATCCTTTGACTTGTTGACCCTTTTCCATCTTGAGCGCATTTTGATGCATGAGAAGGACGAACTTTTCAAATGCCTTCATGTGACTTTTCAACTTCCATTTTTTGTCCTGACATGGCCTTGTTTGGGCGCATTTTGCCTAGGGGGAAGGATGAAAACGTTTGACTTGTTGACTTCTTTGCAAACTGGGCGCATTTCACCCTGTGTGAAGGATAAACTTGCATCTTGGGCGCATTTTGAGGGTGGTGGCGGATTTTTATACTTAGAAATTTTTTCAACTTCCTGAGCTTTCCTTGGGCGCATTTTGGCCTAGCAGCAGGATAAAACATCATTGACTTTCTTTGACTTCTTGTGCCTTGGGCGCATTTGGACCCCTGAGCAGGATGAACGCCATACTTAGAATTTTTCCATACTTTCTTACTCACCTGGCGCATTTGCTATGTCTTCTGGATGAAGTTCCAGACTTAGACAAATTTTCTCATTCCTCGCCAGTATTTCATACCCTGCTATTTTTAGTAAGCTCTCTGAATTTGTATCTCTGAAGCCCGAAATGGCTTGAAACTTTGCACACGGCATCCTCATAACCTTATCAACCTGTTGACACTGCCATTTTTAGCTGACCTGCTATTTTTAGCATGTTTCTGAAGGTGGTTTACTATAAATAGTAACCTCATGTTTCTGATAGCTCCATTGCTTTGATTGAGTTGAAATTTTAATGGGGCGCTCCTCACCACGTGACCTGTTGGCACTGCCATTTTTAGCTGACCTGCTATTTTTAGCATGTTTCTGAAGGTGGTTTACTATAAATAGTAACCTCATGTTTCTGATAGCTCCATTGCTCTGATCGAGTTGAAATTTTAATGGGGCGCTCCTCACCATGTGACCTGTTGGCTGACACTGATGCATGCACCTGATTTACTATTTTTAGCCAGTTTCTAAATTGACTTACTATAAATAGTAAGTGCTCCGTTTGACCTGAAATTTCACCAGCAGATAGCCTGAAGGATGCTGATCGAGATGGTTTACACCGGTTTTCGAAGATTCTGACCTTTTACGCCTATTTTTAGGCTCTGAAGCTGGAAACCCTAATTCGCTCTGCATGTATATCAAATGAACTCTGTTTCTCTTCGTTTCTGTGGCACTGCGATCAACTCGTGATTTTGAACTGCTGGGAAGCGGCTGCCGGGACACACCTGCTAAAAATAGCAAGTTCCTTACTGAGTGAGAATCTTCATTTGCATGTCACACCATCGCGAAGCTCTCGAAAAACCCATCAGGAATCACCGACATGCAAAAGAAACCTCGACATGCAAACCCTAAAAATAGCCTCGGAAGGCTGAATTCTGAAAGTGATCGTCTTGTCTTGCATGTTATATCATCGCGAAGGTCTCCGAAGGAATATCGGACATGCAAAGAAAACTCGCATGAACCACGAAATTATGAAGCCGGTTGCTAAAATAGTAAGTTGTCGTTTTCGCTCAAATTTTGCATCGGCGCTGATGCTCGAATCTGGATGTTGAAAATTCAAAAATGCGACAAATTGCCCTGAATTTCACACTTACTAAAAATAGTAAGTACCTTGGAATCGGATGAAAATTTGCTGGAAGCCTGCTGGAAGCATGCTGACAACAACGTTAAGCTCAATTTTCAATTTATTCATTTTGCTTGACCTCAAACTGACCAGGAAGACTCAAACCCTAATTTGCAGACTTGGCCAAATTCACGTCTAAACTCACTGATAGGCACAACCCCCGAGAGGCGGACATCAGAAAAGAGACAGAGCGGGAGAGAGAGAAGAAAACCCAAGCCAAAAGACCAGAATGGAGCAAAAATCAAGGGGTCCCCATCTTGAATGGGGCGATGTGTGAAAAAGGTCACAACATGACGTAAGACAGATCATTGATAGTTCCTGTGACATGGTTGTTGATTCACTAGAGAGTTGTGTGACAACCCTCGACACTTGTCCATCTTCACAGAAGATATCCAGAGAATCATCCAGTTGGGAGATTGCTTCTTATGTTGATTTGTTTCCCTCTCCTGGAAGCAAATCAATCATTTTTTTCGATGCAGTTGATTATGATCAGCAGCTGGTTGAGCCGAGTCAGGAGTACGATTTAATTTATTATTCCAGCGATTCAGAGATGGATGATTCAGATCCGTATGGAGTGATCGTGCAGTTTGTGAATAATCCATTATTTGAATTTGATGGTGGTTTGATCTATGATAACCCACTCTTCGAGTTGGACGCTGATCGTACTCTTGATATTAGTTCTGGGTTGGGTGATAATCGTAGTGTTTGGGATTGTTCCAGTGCATCGCGATTCCCAACGAGACTCACAGAGGAGTTTAATGAGGTGTACACGGTGAGGAGTGCTTATAGTTTTTTCTTTGATCCACCTGTACATGATTCGTATTCGATGCACCATTCTTGTGCACAGGGTGATTCTCTTGGTGCAGTCGAGGGGAGTAATTCATTGCTATGTGCAGAGTTACCATCTTCACAAGATGGGATTAGTAGCTGCAAGTACTCGACTCAGTTGTTTGTGGGGAATTACTTGCAGAGACAGCAGTCAGTTATCCATCATGCCGATATGTATTTGACAGGGCTTGCTACTTCTATGTCGCAGATTTTTCATACGGGTACATGGTTACAGGGCGACTATGGTGTTTGTTGGCATGATGGCTTGGACAGTTATCACATCCATGAGGGTTTAGCAGAGGACAGGGAGAGATTCGGTGTAGCAGATGCTTCTAGAAGTTTTTATCTCTGCATAGCAGGTGGATGTGAATTAATATTGTATTGGGATCCCGGTGGCGATAACTTTGGTACCGAGTATTGGATGGGTCCCATTGGGTTACTTCACTATTCTCAGCATGGTGAAGTTGGTGGCAGTAGAGCTCGGTGGCAGCTTGAGGTTGACAGACATGACAGATTTTCACTCTGGGTTTGGGATCCAGGGATAGCTTGCGCAGTTGAGTTTTTGTTGATGTTACGGGAGACAGTTCGTGATGTGTGGGACATTTCACAATTTTTCATTTGGGCCTCCCGAGGATTGGAGTTTCTTTGCAGTGGAGATTGCTTGGGGACAAGCAATTTCAGGGAGGGCGGACTGTAATGTCCCCATTTTTTGGCGAGCATCAGAGTTCGTAAGATTAGCCTATCATGAGACCCTCGTAGGCTGATAGAGTGGTTAGAGGGTCGTTTCAAGCTTGGCTCAGCTTCAGATTTGTCAGGTTTTGATCAATTGGCTTTCGTTCGGGCTCGTTCGGACATTTCTAGCATAAGTTGCTATTTTTAGCAGTTCTTGGCAGTCGGCGTGGGACCCCTGCTATTTTTAGCAGTATGGTTTTGGCAGTGTTCAGAATCACTTCAGTGTTCGTCAGCTTCAGACGGATCAGTCATCGGATGAATAACGAGAGAGATGTTAATATTTAATTGTATTAATTAAATATTAATTATTTGAAGATTATAATATAAAGTTATAATATTAAATTATAACTTAAGTGATTCTGTTTGAGGGGGTCGCCATCATCAGAGAGGGGCCAATTTGGCAATTAAATTTATGATTTAATATTTGAGCTGAGACTATGGAAATAATAAAAGAATTAAAAGTTCGAATTTTAATATTCCCTATTATTAAGGAAATCGCACTTTTCAATGAATAAAGGGTTTTGCCTTGGGAATTGGCCATTATGTGATTATTGTGAATTGAAAATTGATCAACTTGATCTGAGCAAGAAGCTTTAGGGTTTCAAGTTCAAATTCATTGGGGAACGAGCCATCTCCATTGAAGCAGTTCAGAGGGTGTGAAATAACACCTGATCTATTGCAGCTGAGAGATTTCTTCATCTAGGAGGAATCACAGAACATCAGAGATATTTATATTCAGGGTTTCAGATAGTTTATTTATCCAGAAGGTATCTTGCAAGTTAGGCGCACATATCTTTGCAATCTGAAGACACAGAGGGAGGCCGTACTTTCATTAATTGCTGTTGCTGTGGACAGCCGTACATTGTACAGCAGGGCCGTACTTCCATTATTGAGCCGTACTTTGTTAAGAGGAGAAACGCCTTGCATACCAGACTTCCTATCATCATCAGTGGGGACGCCTATATTCTTTAGAACTGGTGATTCTATTGAGTGCCGTATTTTTCATTGATTGCTGATTAATTTCAGGCCGTACTGCTGTGTACCTGGCCGTACCATCAGCAAGGAGACGTGTTCTTTGTTCTAGCCAAAACGCCTATCTCTCAGGCTAGGAATCTTCATCAATCTTGGCGCCTAGGTATTTGGGACAATCTGCAACCATAGATCAAAGGGAGAAAGGGAGTATTTCATGCAGCCGTACCAGATCTGTACTTTCGGCTGCTGCAAAATACCAGGTTCTTTATATTAAATAAATTGCTGATTCATTGTTGCATGTTAGCAAATCTTCATTGTAATGCTCTCAGAGGATTAATAAATTATCTGGCAACATTGTTCTCAATAGATTTCATAAGTTACAGAGTTGAAATATTTTATTTGAATTTATTATCATTTTCAAGCAAATCGCCATTTCTTTATTTCATGCAAAAAACCAAAAAAATAGTCAAAAAACCAAAACCCTTCAGAAAATCATCAAAACAGTCAAATACAGAGAAAACGGGGAAACTAGGGTTTCTACACTTGAGGACAAGCAATTTTGGGAAGGGCGGATTGTAATGTCCCCTTCTCGAGCATGATCTTTCCAGTGACCGTTGGCCTATTCCGGAGACCCGTAGGCTACTCGGAAGGTAAAATTAGGGTTTCTTGTTTTGAAGGATGCTCTTGCTCGTGGTTGGTTGATTCAATGGCGGATTCTTTCTGGGTTTTCAGAGAGCTTCGCGGTGATATGTTCTTCTTGGCATTTTGAGCATCTTCAGGAATTTACTATTTTTAGTAAATTCTATTTCTGGCAGTGTTCCTATTGGTTTCGGCATGGTTGACTTTCTACTTCAGACTGATCAGTTGGCTTGCTCATTTATGGCTTCGGGGCACAATTGGAGAGATAAGTCGAATTATTTAATTAAAGTCATGTTTTAATGTTATATTTTAACATTGACCCCCTTGGCCTAGCTCGTCACTTTAAGTTGTTTTAAAAGATGTCTTTATGGGTGGGCGCCTCATTGAAAGAAATTAATTATATTTCTTATAAAGTAAAGATTAACCCAAGCTCAAATTGGACGCCAATTTCAAGAAGGAAATAAAGTATTATTAAAAGTCAAAGTTTGCTTGGAAAAGTGGGACGCCTTCTATTGGAGGATTAGGGTTTGGTTCGAAAAGGAAGTTTAGGGTTTCGAGAAAGATCATCTGAAAATTATAAAAGGAGGCCATTGGTTATCATTGAGATTATCTTTTGTCTACAGGAATGTTATGCTGCCAGATTGGCTTTGGGATTGCTTCGAGGAATGAAGGCCTCCTAGCTTGGCTCTTCTTCTTGCTTGAAAGACAGCAACTAGTTGAGAGGTTTGAGTGTTATTGATTTGTCTTTTCAGTTATAGTTGGTTTCCTATCCTTCGTAGTTGAGTTTTATCATTTCCTGTCAATTCAGAGTTGCTGGTCATGACTGCTGAATGTATATTTCTGCTCACAAGTCTCAAATCTTAAACATTCTCATTCTGGGTATTGTCTCATTGTGTTTCCCTGTTGGAGGCGCCCCTTCATGAATATTTGCAGATTTTAATACGAAGTTTATGATTTTATAATGCAAATTCGTCATTCCTTGAAGGCCGTACTTTCTGGAGTGCCTTGGGATTCGTGTCAGTAATTAATAACCATTTTTAGATGCCATTTCTTATTACTAAGTTAGGCGCCATCATTTTGAGGGTCTATTGCATCAGATTTGAGACAATTTGAGTGAGAGTTGAGGGAGTTTTGAGCTATTCATTGAATTTCTGTGTTGCTGGTTATTTATTTTAAGTGCAGGTCTGTCATAACCAGATTTAAGAAATCTGCATTTTCTTCCTTGGATCGGAGTTAAGAAATCATTAAAGGCTTTGTAAAAGGTTCCTTGTTGTTGCAACAATTTTGAAGAGCTCTAATATTGATCTTGCAGGGATTCATAATTATTGTAAGCTGGCAGTAGTACTGACAGTAGTTCTTTAATCCTGCTTTTTCATGATTTGTAACACTCATGCTTTACATTCTGTAATTGCTTTGTAATATCTTACATCTCCGCCCTATGGTAGCTACTTTCCCACTCTGGGTTAGAAAGCACATTCTGGGTGTTGAGTACTTTCAGCATTTCAGTTATTTCTTTCAAGCATTGTAATTTGTAATACTCCGCCATATGGTCGCCTCAACTCCATACTGGATTGGGTAGCACATACTTGGTGTCGAGTTCCCTTTCAGTACTTAGTGTAGAAGACCCTCTGACCATATGCTCGCCATCATCGGCCCCATTCTTGGTTAGAGTTACCTTCAGTTGCATTTTGTTTAAGGCACTGACGATCCTCTTGCCATATGACAGCCGCTCTCTTGTTGAGATTGAGTGCGCATTCTTGGCAACGAGTTATTTGTAATCTGCTGGTTTGAATTATCTAACCCTAACGGGTGCTCTCTGCATTGTTGTGTACTTGGTAAAAAAATAAAAATAAAAATTGGCTCGGAATATTTCAAGATAGGATGAGAAGAAGCCCCAACGAAGAGATTGATCCAGCAGTTGAAATGGAAGAGTTTTTGAACAGGATCAGCGCGCCTTTACAAAAGAAGAGAGCACGAAAGTTTTCAAAGATATCAACTGATGAGGATGGTTCCCGCACCCTTCACATGGCCGTGCCACAGGTTGATTGTGACCGAGATGAAGCAGTACCCGAAAACTATGTGGTCACAACTCTGGAGTTAGGACGCCCCACAAGTGCACAGATTGTAGAGGAATGTGATAACTCCTACCACACCCTCAAGTTCAGATTATTTAAAAAGGAAGGAAAGTACAAGAAGTTGAAAAAAGAGCATAAGGCCTTTATAGGATATGTGTAGCAGTTGTCTCGTCCTCGTGGGCAGGAGATTCCAGGAATAGAACTTCCAGCTGAAATACCTAGAGAGTCAATCAGTGGCTTGTTGGAGTTAGGGAAGATGGCACAAGAGGCAGATAAGTGGGTCACTGTAGTTCGTGTTGAGACAGAAAAATTTATGGAGGACCTTGCTCTTGCTTTTCAGCAGGCTTCTAGTATTTTGGCACGGATTGAGGTAGTTGATCAGGCCTGGGGTGATGCTTCTGTCTATCAGAGCAAAGTAATTCAGCGTCTTGAGGCATTGAGGCATGTTCCTTTGCAGATGCTGATTGATGGAGGGGTCATTCAGGAGAATGACAGGTGTGACTTTTCTAGATGGTATTCTTCAGCAATCACGGGACGTGGTTTCTTCGACGCAACACAGGCGGATTCAACTAGAGTACGGAAGGCTATGGCCAATATCATTGATGGAGTCCAGAATATTTTCGAGGCTATATTTGCTAGGTGGTTGAATCCAAATGAGGTGACGGTTGATAATTTGAGGGGTAGGTTGGTGCCTTTCTTTTCAGAGGTGAAGGCCTTCGTACAAGATGACTTTGAGAACACTTCCACTTTCTCCAGCTTGATCCAGAGCACGCAGGATTCCCTAGTCGGTTGGAGAAAATCTTGTGCACGACATGAACCGTCAGTCACGATGTTAGAGTTCCAGCTCGATTGCATTCCACCCATTTCAGTTCAGGAGGTTGAGGCTGTACTTGCTAGATTCATTGAGTTTGTAGCCAGAGAGAAGGAGAATGGGAATGCACTACTGGACGATGATCTTTTAGAAGACTGATTGTGGGCATTAATTGCCTTTACTATTTTGGGAGTGAGTGGGAATCTTTGATTCATTTAATGTACCACTCTCCATTCTGGCAGTTTTTAGGGTTAGGGCTGAGCTGGCTTAATCTTAGCCATTCTTTTGATTGTAACCCTAGCCGTCCTTTGGACTGGGCTATCTATAAAAGGGGGAGTCCCCCTCATTTGTAATTATTAGAATTAGAGACTAGAATCAGATTGGAGATCATACTAGAGAGTAGAGCAGAGTAGACATTTTGCTTGATAGTTTAGCATAGTTTGGAGGAGAAGGAAAAGTTTTCCTTTGAGAACTTTTGTAAGAGATTGTTGTGTAACACTTTCATAATAGAAGATCTTTTCATTGATGGTGAAATTCGTCTTCATTGTGTTTAGCTAGCAAGGTTTCTTCGTCCCTTCAATTCCAAGTAGCGTAAGATAGCATAAAGTAGTTTAAGAAGTAGCATTTTCATTTCATGCAAGTAGATAGTAGCTGTGGATGTGTGGCATTGATCAAGGCAACTTCGTTTCATTCCATACCACTAGCGGCTTGCTGACAGCAAGTTTGCCTTGCGTGGTCTACTGGAGAATTTCATAAGCTTAACTTCAGTTGTAGCTCATGCTTTGGTATGCGTTGTTTTGATGGTATCTTGATGTTGGGTTGTGACTTGAAAATTACTCGCTATCCCTTTGAAGATTGCACCTACTTTGTGTAAGCTATCCAGCGTGAGGCGGAACAGAGTTTGGTTGAAGCTTGTTAAGATTGATCCCACATCTCACCTTAGTATAGAATCTAGAACCTTCTCATCCTTACACTCATTTACTTTCCGTTCATCTTTGGTTAGTTTTAGAGAACGTACCATATCGCTAAATCATCCGCATTGCACAAATCTCTTACAATCATCTATTTACTGTTAACTGCAAGTATCTTGAACAATTGTGTAAGTCCCCTCATGAAAACAACAATTCACATCAAACCAACTGAGGGTATTCCAAGTATTTCGGAACCTTGGAGTTGAATGTGCGAACTTTCGCGCAATCTTAGCGCACGGAATACTTTGATCAAGAGAGAATGGAGTAGCCTTCGGACAACTTCGTTCTGCTGATTGGTGCGGTCATAAAATTCACATCAACATGACCAAACATGAGAAATCTGGAGTTCAGTTTTGGAAAAGATTTGCTAGCCACTAAAAACATATAGAATCATAAGGAAACGGGAACCATAGTTTTTAGATTGCACGATCAAATATAAGAAATTATTCACTATGGAAAAAAACTTGCCAGTGGGTGTTGGATACACAGAATCATAAGTAAATTGGAACGATAATTTTGCAGAGTATGGCCGAATGTAAGAAATCTAAATTCTTGAATGTTTGAAAAATTTGGCGAGGATTCTTAACTTCTAAAACTATTTGCTTACTCAAAATTTTACGTACCATTAAGTTGTCAAATATCTATTTTTTTGGTAACAAGGTTAAATAAGAGATTTTTTTCACTTGTTGGAATCTTGAATTAAGGGTTTTCTTTGAACATGGAGGATAAAGATCATCAGATACTTGCCTGACATGCGAAAAGGTGCAGATCTTTTGGATGGCATGCTGCACAAATAAATCTGAGTTTATGTAAATCAGGCAGTCTTGGGTTGGATGTAGCCTGTTATGTTATCATCTACTGCCCCAGGCCCCTACATGAATGTTTGTATATACTATATAAGATAACAAAATTATCATTTGACCTTAGTATCTTAGTTGCTCAATATGTGACTCAAGGCTTGTATTTGCTGTGAAATAGCTATTATTCAGTAATTGACTTTTTTTTCATAAAAGTTTCACCATAATTACTTCACCATTTGAAAATGAAGAATAGCCTCAATTTCCACAAAACATTATTTCTTTTCTTTAGTAATTTTCCATTTTAAAGTGTAGATAAATAAAGAATAACAAAGGAATTGAAACAATAATATATGTCAAATGGCTTTTTTTGCCAATTGTTTCCAAACTTATTTGCCATTTGGAAAATGAAGATTTGCCTTACTTTCTATAAAAAGTTACTTCTTTTCTTTAAGAATTGGCTGGAGTAGAATATATAGAGTTGTAAGGAATTTGAGAAAATAATATTCATCAATTGGCTATTTTTGTCAGATTTTCACAAAAATTATTGGCTAATGTAACAGAAGTTAATTGGTCTGCAACAGATCCAGTCACCATTACATGTTACCTCAAAGGTCAGATAGATTGGCTAGTTTATTGCCTTAGTAGTTTATTGAAATATTTCAGGTAAATGATAAATGATGTTCAAAAGCCTTTGTCTGAAATGTCTGATTTCAAAACACCTTGTCATGCAGGACTGATTGTTCATATTGCTCTGTGATTTTGGGGGAACTGGGAGAGCAGAAGAGCCAGATATTATCTGATATTGCCTTCAAATTTCCTAAGACAGATGGCTTGGTCTCTTCTGATGTAGTAGCATTTGCAGATGCAAAACTTGTACAAGAAAGTATAACTTCATCAGGGCATGTTCCGGAAGGCTTTCTTCTCTCAAACTGTTTAGAGTTATCCTTTGAAGCTGTGTCTTTGAAGCCTTTACAAATGCAACTGGATGGTGTTTGTGAGGGAATAGAATTTACAGGTATCAGAACAAACTCAAAATTGGATGGTGCTCCAAAAGTTAATTAAGTGTTTTCATAACAACATTTTATGTATGGATTCTAGTAATGCTGCTGTATTTACAGAGTGTCAACAGCCTGGCAATGGAACTAAGGCAAATGTGCAAAGTGAAACCAAGGATGGTGTAGAAACAACAAAATTGGATGGAAAAGAAATTGATGCCAAGCTGACTGATAATGTGGAAGTGGAAAAAAAATGCAAGTTGGGCAATGGTGATAGAAATCAAGAAGAGAATCGTGCAGTAGAAAGTAAAGATTATCAGAGACTTATTTTTACAGAGAATGCAAGAGAACCTATTGGGTCTGATGATTACTCTGAAGAGACAGGATATGATGACAATATTTTAAATAACTTGTTAGAGTTGGAAAATGAATATGACTTTATAGAGATCAAATGTGGCTGTACAAGCTTGAAGAATGTTGATACAGTTGGTACCTTGAGGATCAACAAATCTGGGTTATTTGAGATTTACTGTGAATGCATGGAAGGCTGCAATGGAGGTTTGTATAGTTGTATAATTGTATTTTCTTTTACTTTCTTGTTGCTGATTCTGATCTGTAAACTAGAGGATATTCCTTAGCTAGATTTATTAACAACAGATATTGTTAGAGTTAGGAATTGGTTGCAATATGACTGAAAACTTAAGCAAATGAATTAGAAAATAAGGGATAATATGAGAGAATTTAAACATCATGAAAATGAGACCAATATACCCTGTAGAAATGCTTGGAGGGTAAAAACTGCAGAAAATATGTGAGTATACACTCATTTAAATACTTCAATGGAAAATACAACTGATCTTCCCCTTAGGCTATCATAAGATCTCTCAAAAACAACTGAAATTCTCCCAAAGACCAATTACAGCTCTCCCAAAAGATTCCTCTGTCTTTACTTTTTCAACATTCCTAAACTATTTGAAATACAGGAAGAAATCTTGGTACAACAGCTCCCAATGCAACTTTGTGTCATGTCCCCAAAATTGTATTGGTGAATATGAGATGTTGAAATACAAATAACAAAATTGAGATAAATAAAATGCATATTACAAATATTAGCTATTTAATATTATTGTAATTATCAAGAATAATATTATAATTACCAAAATATAAATGCTAAAACATTATAAATATGAAACACCAAGAGATATGAATATTAAATATAATTGTCACCGCTGTGAAGAATACATTCAAACATAATCTAATCCCATCTAAGGTAGACCAGTATGAACAAAGAGAATAAATTGAAACTAATATACAGTGAGTAAGATATATAACCAAGGCAGTGTAATATTCCCACTTAATCGATTTAGAAACTCAATAAAATAATAAATAAAATAAATATAAATTAAGATCAAGGAGGGCAGCGAACTATCAACAGAAATAATAATTAAAGCAAGCCAACTCATTAAGATTCAAATTATTACTAGAGGGCTGACTTAAATCTGCATAATATCATAAAGACATGACCCTTCATGAAGGAGCGCTCACTAAAGGAGACAAGGACGTGTCTTTTGGGGCAAGTGTAGTATTTAAAGATCTGAAATTAGAAGCATGAAAGGCATCAATGGAGGACTGAACGTTAAATACTTTTTAAGATCAAATCGCTCCTAAGGAGCAACAGATCATCTTAAGACTGTAGATTATAAGATTAAATCCTGATACATAGTCACTATCCAAATTACATGTGTCTCAAGGCAAGTCATAACAGAAATAGTGAATCAAAGGGACACTTATTGGCAAGCTGTACATGCATATGATCAGCGAGATAATTCAGACAAAGCATCCAGTTTACAGTGTCTAGAATATATATATATATAATATATATTCAAATCATTATAATTATTTGCATAAGTCTGAATTATCATATATTGCTAAATATGACATAATGGATATATTACTGATCTGTGTCACTGATTCAATATGTGAAGATAGAATATGTGACTACATTATGAAATAATATTTACATTGTCTGACTGTGGTAACCAGCCATGATGAGGGAATTGAGGGCCTACAAGGAAGGGAAATGGAGTTTGGGATTATCTTCTAAGTATACCCCATGGTGGATGGCTGAGGCTTGCCACATGTGGGCCAAAGGGGCATAGGAGGCTGCTCTTGGGCATAGAAGGAGTGATTTCTGGGACACCCTGCTGTAGTTGCACCCCAACCTCCCACCATGGTGATTAACTAAGTCATAAGAAGAGGGCAGAATGGTTCTGATAAGGGGAACAGTGATAGGACGCCTCACTGGGCACACCAGCCCATATGAATGGTAGGAGGCCACATGGGGCCAAGAGGGGTGAAGCATATGTTCTTGGGCCTAGGATAGAGGGTCTCTATGAAGAGCACATAGATATACTAAGAGCGGATGGGGAGGAGGGGGGTCGCAGGGTAGGGTGGGGTCGGGTGAGGGGAGGGGGGTGAATCAGTATATCAACAAACTTTTACCCTCTTAACTTTAGTCAACTTTAACCCCCTAGCACAATATCAACTATGAAATATGAAACAATATGAACAAATTGACACCAACAATTGTATTTTATGTTATATGAGTTTACAAAGATTGTAGGCACTGACCTACTTGAATCATCAATTTTATAATTTAGTAGGCACCAACCTACAAGGAGCACCAACCCCTTAATCTGATTTAGTAGGCACCAAACTACAAGGAGTACCTGTTGTGACCATTTCACACATCGCCCCATTGCAAATGGGGACCCTCTGTTTTCGCTTTTTGCCTCGATGTCGCAACCGCTTATCACTTGTCTTTTTACAATGAGGTCATCATTTTGAGGGTTCCAAGTTAGTCAGTCTGCCGAGAGTTACCCGAGCCAAGTCAGTAATCCATGCTTGAATCAGTGTGTAGACGTCATGGAAGCGCTCAGAAGGCCCAGGAAATGAAGATTGACTGTGAATTCGGCCAATTCTGAGACTTCCTACTTTTTAGGAAAAGTTGCTTTTTCGATTTTTCATTTTTGTCATTTTCGGACCAAACAAGGTTCCCTATTTTTTAGGGTTTGCTTTTTCTATTTTTAGAAAGTTTCTATTTTTGGAAAGTTTCTATTTTTAGAAAGGTTCCGAGTTCTGAAAACGCACTCAGAAGTTCAAAAAACTCGATAGAACTCTCAGAAAATCAAAGAGAAAATTTGGAAAATTATTGAAAAATCTGGAAAAACAAGTCAAAAAGCATGAAAATCAGACCCAAAAACATTCAAATTCTGGAAAATCAGTTTGAAACCAGTCAGATCCGAGGTTGAAATTATGGAAAATCAGCTCTTAAAAGATGAGATTCATGAAATAAATGGCTAAGTCTGAAATTCGCCATGAGGAAGGGTGAAGAAATGTCAAAAAGTTGGTGAAGTCCGCCCAGCAGCAAAGGGGATGATGCCAAAGTCTTTTGAAGTCCGCCCAGCAGCAAGAGGCAATGTCAAGGACCTTCCAAAGTCCGCCAAGGATGTCCAAAAAGTTTTGAAGTCTGCCATGTTCAAGGGAGCACATCCTAGGATCCTCTAAAGTCCGCCCAGCACTAAGGAAGCACATCCTAGGATCCTCTAAAGTCCGCCCAGCAGCAAGAGGCAATGTCAAGGACCTTCCAAAGTCCGCCAAGGATGTCCAGAGAGGAAGGAAAGTCCGCCCAGCACTCAAGATGCTTGTCCTAAGACCTTCCAAAGTCCGCCATGCACATGCCAAGGGGCTTGAAAGTCCGCCCAGCACAAGAAAGGAGGTGCCAAAAAGTCTTGAAGTCCGCCCTCAACATCCTAACCCCCTCTAAAGTCCGCCATCCACTCAAGAGGCATGTCCAAAAGGCTTGGAAAGTCCGCCTAGGCATGTAGAAGAAGGAAAAATCAAAATTTTCACTAAGTATTAATGCCCAGCAAAGAGAATTTCGAAAATCTGCTAAATATGGGGGCCTAAAAGGGTGGAAAATTGATCTTTGGCTAAACATCATGACATTTCCAAGAGGTAAAATGTTTAGACAAATGCCAAGAAGCTTTGAAGTCCGCCCTAGAAAAGAGGGACATCCAAGATGCTTGTCCAAAATGCTAAGGAAGTCCGCTTAAGCACATGAAGGGATAAAATAATGATTTTTGCTAAGTGTTGGTGCCTAGTCCAAGGATAAAATTCAAATATTTGCCTAAGTATGGAGGCTAAAGGATGGAAAAATTGAGATTTTGGCTAGGAATCATGACATTCTCAAGAGGTCAAGTGCCAAGTTAGAAAGGACACGTGCTAAAGAGAATTGGGATATGGCAAGAAATAAAACGAAGAGTGCCTAGCACAAAAGGGGAAGAGAAATTAAATTTGCCTAATTATGGTGAAAATGTTGAGAAATTGACAACTTTGGCCAGAGAAAAATGCACAAGGCAGAGAGAAAGGAAGGATCGCCTTTGGCCAGAAGGAAGGAGAATTTGTCAAGCGTCAAAGAAATTCGCCCGATGAAGACACCCAGATGAGGATTTTGCCTAGAAAAATTCGTTTGAGCGAGGAAATATTTGACTTTGGCAGAAGAAAATAGGCTCAGTGCAATTAAAATCTCGCCTCGGCAAAGAAAAATAGGGATCCGGCATAACATTTGACGACGGAATGGCTTGAATTTTGACTTGGCTAGACGAAATTGAGGACAAAATTGGAAGATACACTCTTAGCCAAGAAAAATGAAAGGAAAATCAAAATAGCCATGGGTCCAAAACGAACGGGTTGGAATTAATTAAAATATTTTTAATATTTTAATAATTTTTATTTCAACTGCTTGGAAATTTAAAAATGCCTTGAACAAAATCGAATTCGCCAGACGATGTTTTGGAGGAAAATAATTTGTGCCGGCCAGAGATAAAATCCGACGGGCAAAATTAAATTCACCGTGACTTCAGGAGAGAGAGTGTTAAAAATTTAACTTCGGAGCTAGAATTCAGGAGAGAGAAAATCTGAATTTGTTTATTTTATTTCTTGCAGGTGGATGACGACACGAGGCGAATCTTCAAAGAAGAAGCAATGGCGTGGAATGGTGGCAAGTCTGCTTCAAGCCAAATGGAGTGAGGGAAAAAGGATGGGACAAGCATGAGAAAGTCCAACCTTGCCTAAGCATAGCATATCCAAACCTTTGTAAGGCATGTTCAAGGCAAAATAAAGTCTGACCTGGATAAGAAAATGTCTTGAGCATCATGAAGTTCAACTTTGATTGAAGGAAAACATCCAAGCTCATGTGAAGTCCGCCCAAGGAGAGGATGAGAAAATTGGCTAAGTGTTGATACCTTGGGGAGAAGAATTCACTAAGTGTTGGACGGAAAACAGGAAGGATGAAGAGGAGTAAAAAGGAAATGAATAAAATCCTTGTCCAGAGATGGAATTTGTCCTGCGTAGCACAAGCCAAATTCAAAATTGAAGGCAAATCCATAGGCAAAGTTCGTTCGAGCATGGTGTTGAATGGTCCAGATGATGTTACAAAATGAACCTGAATAGCCAAAATTTGGCTAAGTCTGGGAAATACTTCATAGAGGATATTCCAATTTCCTCCATTGTGGCGAAAGCACAGAGGCATTCTTCTCCAAATTCAAGACACTTGAAAGAATGTCCAGACATCTTGGAAGGATTTCATCTACAATCCTAGACCTATTGAAGCAATCCGGACAACTTCTTGAGGGATTTCATCTCCTGAGGAATTAAAAACAAGCTTCCAATCAGAATCAGATGGTGACAAGAAGAGTGTTCCAAACAGATCTCCATACTTAGACAATTTATCGGCACAAATTGGAGAATTTAAAGAGGAAATCCAAAGGAATAACATCAACCTAGTTCAAGCAGGAGGAAGTCCAAGGCAACCAACTTCAAGTCCAGGCACCGGCTCCAAGGGGAGACTTCCAAACCTCAAAGATTCCAGTACAGGTGAGAAGAAGAAATCAAAGTCTCAAAAGGAATCCAAGATCAAAGCTAGGAAGGAACAAGCACAAAGGACAGAGTCATCGGCAGGGAAAATATTCTAAGGCAAGCATGTGGAAGAAAAACGAAGCAACCAAGGAAGACATCTATCACGCTGAGGTGGCGCCTCGTCATCTTCCAACCAATCAAATTGTTCTGAATCAACATGCAACAACTTTCTATTTTATTGTTGATTTATATTTAGCAAAAAGGACAAGTGTCCTCAAATGAAATTTTCTCATTGGTTGAAAGTGACAAACCCTAATTACGGTTTTATTTTGTAATCTCGGTCGTTGATTTGAAATCAATCTTGGCCATTGAATTGTAATTGGGGAGCCTATAAATTGAGTTCGCCCCCTCATTTGTAAAGGGTGGAGATAGAATATGAAATTGTCGCATTGAGACTATTTTGAATAATAAAAGCTCTTGAGCATGATTTGCCTTGAATAACTTCTTATTGTCAAATAGTAAGCGAGGTTGCATATTATCTTCCGCCATAGATTAAAGTTAAAGTTAGATTAAGTATAAGTTGCTTTGAAAGTTGGTTAATTGAATGAGAGATTGTTCATATTGATTCAATGGTGAAGTGTAGCTCATACTTTCTTCGAATGGATGATTTGCATTCGATGCGTAAAGTTAGCCTGAGCTCTTAATTGTGGAAGCGTAACTTCAGCCTCATTCGAGGTTTGAAAATTATTCTCACAACCCTTGAAGATTGCACCCATTTTGCGTATGTTGTCCTGCAGGAGGCGAAACAAAGTGTGGTTTATTTCCTTCACCGAATCCTTATTGTCTCTTGAGTTCTTAGGCATAGACTAGATTTTCCTAAACCCTTGTCTTTTTGCCTTTTTTTTGAGATCCACATTGAAAGTCCTAATTGAGAGCCTTTAATGATAAATTCCCTAAGTCCTGAACTTGTGAAGATTTCTATGTAAGTCCCCTTGTTTATTACCAGCATATCACAACGGCCATTGAGCTTATCCACACGTCGAGACCCGACTAAAGAAACCTTGGAATCGCCATATGATCTTCTCGCAATCTTAGCATACGCGGTGGTTTTTCAAGAGAGGATAGAGTGTCTTTGGACATTTTATTCTGAAGTGTTCGGTGGATGATAAAACGTACACCAACAGTACCAACCCCTAACTTGCAAGGCACCGACCTTGACTTGACTGAAAATAATGAATGTAGAGTAACTGTCTTCAAACAAATCTGCACTTCTTCTATCCTCAATTCTGCTTTGTCATGTTTGCTATCACTTCAAAGCCCACACAAGAGAATAGATTCTTTGATCTAACTTATACAGTCATTCTCTCACACACTACTCACTCACACTTCAAACTGATTTTGAATTCATTTATGTATGTTGATCAATCTTTGCAAATTTCCATGAAAGGTTGCACCATTTAGAATCTGCTCTTGCTCTCTTTAAAGACTTGCACCTTTTCAAAACTCAGATTGCACTTCTTTATGATTAATGTTTAATTTCATAAATCTGAATTTGTTTTAAGACAAATTGCACCTCTTGCAGAAGATTAGTTACTTTTGCTAAGACAGATTCACTTTGTTGTCTTCCTTTTTCTTTTGTGACTATGTTCAAAAAATCTGAACTTATTTTAATCAAATCATACTCTTTGGAAAAGAGTCGCATCATTTCACATTTGATTTTTTTTGAAGAAACAAATCATACTCATTATTTTTACTAAATCTGAAGAAATAAATTCTACCATTTACTTGTAACAATCGTAGCATTTCAAGGAGAGTCATGTCTTTTAGTTAATGACTATTTAATGTGTCTTTAATAAAATCGCTTTTAAAGAAAAATTGTTTAGTTAATGTTTGTTTATCTGTAGCAATCTGTTTTTTGAGAATCGACAATTTCTCTTTTTTGCCGTCTTCTTAACATTTCTGAGAATCAATAATGTAGCAATCTGTTTTCATGTTTTTTCAGAATTAAAAGGATCGAGTCCTTCACAGATTGACGTCTCCTTAACATGTTCTTTCAGAATAAAAAGGATTGAGTCCTTTACAAGTCGTTGTCTTTTAATCACTTGTTTTGATTCTTTAGTCAAAGCTAATCACATCTTTTATGGTTTTGATGCTTTGTTCCATTATACTCAACAATCTCCATTAATCACTTGTTTTTCTTTTCATGTGTAAATATCTAGAGCATCTCCAATTAAGCTGATCTTGTTTTTTACCTTGACTTCAATGACAATATTTCCAACATTCTCCCCCTTTGTCATTGATGGCAACTTCTTCAATGGCAACCTCTTTTTCAGATGCTCAAATGCTCCCCCTATCTCCAATTTCCCCCCCTTTGACATCAATTGCAAGGGGTCCTAGGGATTTACTCCTCTTGAGTTTATGCTTCTTGTAAAACATTTTGATGAAGAGATGAGAGTGATGTTACTCCCAACTTCCCTCTAAGATACTCAAAGGTCTCCTTTGGAAGGGGCTTTGTAAAAATGTCTGCTATTTGCTCCTTGTTTTCTACATACTTCAATTTTACTTGTTGCTCAAGTACTTGCTCTCTCAGAAAATGATATTTAATTGGTATGTGCTTTGTTCTGGAGTGCATGACAGGATTCTTGGATATATTGATTGCTCTTGTATTATCGCAAAGTATGGAAATAGGATGCCCATACTCAACTTTGATGTCCTTTAGGGTTTGCTTCATCCATAATACTTGTGTACAACAAGCTATTGCTGCGATATACTTGGCCTCTGTTGTGGATAGAGAAATTGAAACCTGTTTCTTACTTAGCCAAGACACTAGACTATTACCAAGAAAGAATGCTCCACCACTTGTACTCTTTCTATCATCAATATTGCCATCCCAATCTGCATCTATGTATACTGTGCAAGTAAGATCTCCTCTTGGGTACCATAGGCCAAGATCCACAGTACCTTTTAAATACTTTAGTATCCATCCTCTTAACTGCTTGGACATGAGTTTCTTTTGGTGTAGCTTGAAATCTAGCCACTAATCCAACTGCTTGCATAATGTTAGGCCTTGTGGCTGTCACATATAATAGACTTCCAATCATGGATCTGTATTGAGTTTGATTAGCATCAGGAGATTCATCATCCTTGCTTAACTTGCAACATGTGATCATAGGACTACTTACTAGATGGCAATCTTCCATTTTGAACTTTCTTAACATGTCCTTGATGTACTTAGTTTGTGATACGAATATTCCTTCCTTTAATTGAGAAATTAGCAATCCAAGGAAGAAAGATAATTCCCCAAGCATTGACATTTCAAACTCTTTTTGCATATTTGAAGAAAATTCTTTGCACATCTTGTCTATGCTACCACCAAAAATGATATCATTTACGTACACAACTACAATCAATAAATTACCATTTTCATCTTTGATATATAAGTTGCTATCTACATCTCCTCTTTTGAACCCTTTCTCTTTGAGGTATTTGTCAAGTCTAGAATACCATGCTCTTGGGGCTTGTTTGAGCCCATAAAGTGCTTTCCTTAACCTGCAAACATAACTGTTCTTTTCTATCAATGTGAATCCTTTAAGTTGCTCAATATACACTTCTTCCTCTAAGTCTCCATCTAGTAAGGCTGATTTTACATCCATTTGGTAGACTTTGAACTTTTTGTAACTTGCAAATGCTAGAAACATCCTGATTGCTTCCAACCATGCAACTGGAGCAAAAGTATCTTCAAAATCTACACCTTCCACTCGAGCATAGCCTTTACAAACAAGCCTTGCTTTGTTTCTTGTGATCTCTCCATTTTCATCCATCTTGTTTCGAAAGACCTACTTGATTCCAATGACATTCTGATCTTTGGGCCTTGGGACAAGTTCCCATGTGTTATTTTTCTCAATTTTATCTATCTCTTCTTTCATGGCCTTTACCCAAAATTTGTCTTCACTTGATTTATTAAAGTTCTTTGGCTCTATCTTAGAAAGGAGGCAAAAATGTGCATGTTCTGTAGTGTTAGCCAATCTCCTTCTAGTTTGTAGTTTTGTCTCTAATTCCCCAATCACTAAGTCCTCTGGATGATTTCTTTGAACAAATTTAGATGGAGTTTTGAAGGATGCCTTTGATGGAGTTTTTGAATTTCCTTGTTCTAGTTCCCCATTTTCATCTTCTTTTGAATCTTCATCTTCTTTACACATGTCTTGCATATCAAGATTATTTTCTGCAACGTCTTGTATTGTTTTCCTTCATCAATTTTTACATTTGCACTTTCAATTATCTTGTGAAGTCTTTTGTTGTAGCACTTATATGGTTTACTTCTTGTGGAATATCCAAGAAAAATTCCCTCATTTTCTCTTGCATCAAATTTGCCCAAGTCTTCTTCATCTCTCTTAATATAGCATGTGCTTTTGAAAACTTTGAAGTACTTAACTGTTGCATGTCTTCTTTTCCATAACTCATAGGATGTTTTGTCATTATTCACCCTGATTTGTGCACGATTCAGAATGTAAACTATTGTATGGACAACTTCTTTCCAAAATGTGTTTGCTATCTTTGATTTATTCAACATTGCCCTTGCCATCTCTTGAACGGTTATGTTTTTCCTTTCCACTACCCCATTTTGTTGAGGTGTTCTAGTTGCTGAGTATTTTCTTCTTATCCCATGCTCTAGGAAAAAGTTCTCAAATTCATTTGAGGTAAATTCTCCTCCTTGATCCGATCTAAGGCATTTTATCTTTGCATCAACTCTATTCTCAACCAACTCCTTGAAAGCTTTAAACTTTTCAAAGGCTTCGGATTTCTCCTTTAGGAAGGTAACCCAAGTCATCTCGGAGTAGTCATCGATCAACAACATAAAATATCTTTCTCCTTGCAGACTTTTTGTTCTTGTTGGTCCACAAAGATCAGTGTGTATGACCTCGAATGGTTTTGATGTTGAATATTCTTTGGATTTGAAGCTTGCTTGTGTTTGTTTCCCAAGTTGACATTCTTTGCAAATGATGTTGAAAGGTTTTGTAATTCTTGGCATATCTTTCACTGCATCTGTTCTACTAATTTTGACAATGCTGTTAAAGTTGAGGTGCCCTAATCTTTTATGCCACAACCAACTTTCATCTTCTTGCACCAAATTGCAACATTCACCATCAATTTCTTTTAGAATATATAAATTGTTTGCTGTCCTATCAGCATGTGCTATCAGCTTTCCATCCTTTTTAATTTCACACCTTTTAGGAAGAAATGTTACACTATGTCCTTGATCACAAAGCTGACTTACACTTAGCAAATTTTCTTTTAAACCTTTAACATACAAGACATTCTCAGTTTTTGTTTTTCCATGATCTAAACTAAGTGTTCCTTTACCTTTTATTTATTTCCTTGAATTATCACCAAATCTCACCGTTCCTTCATCAACTGATTCAAGAGAAATAAATTTGTTCTGGTCACCTGTCATATGCCTTGAACACCCACTATCAATATACCATCTATCCTTCTTGCTTTTTGCATGTAAAGCTATTTGAACAAACATAGACTTCTCCTTCTTCCAAATCTTGGATGGTTTTTCCTTCTTCTTGATAGTCATGTCTTCATTCTTATTTTGACTTGGAGAAACATTAAAGATTGTTGTGCAGAATTGTGCTTTGTGTCCAAAATTATTACATTTGCAGCACATAATATTAAAGTCCATTAAGGGTGTGAAGGAGTTATAGTTTCTTCTAGTGAAGCTAGGGACGTTGTTCACTTGGCTTTTACAATTTATGGCCTTGTGACCAAACTTGTTACATGAGAAATAATATCCTTTGAAAGAATAAGTCTGCCTAGCATTAAATTTTCTTTTGGAATGAGCACTTCTCCAACTTTCTTTGGTTTGTCTTGGGTTTTTGTGAGTTTGCATAATTCCCTTCACTAATCTTCTTGCTTGCATCTCTAGTCTTGAAGTTCTCTTCATTTTCCTTGGAACTTGTGGCATTTGTATCAAATTTTGTACGTTGCCCCTTTGAATTTTCCAATTCTTTCTTCAACATGGCAACCTCTTGTTCCAACTTGTCACAATCTATCTCTTTTGCACTTAACTTGTTTTTTATTTCATTTTCAACTTGTTCAGCCTCTACAAGTTGAGTCCTTAAGTCTTCAATGATTTTGTTTGATTCCTCCAAGATTTTTGTCATTTCCTTAATTTTTATTTCATGCTTGGTGACCTTCTTCAATTTCTCATTCTGTTTATATGCATAATGGAGCTCTTCTTCAAGATCCACTTCTTCTTCTTCATTACATTCTTGGTCAGCTTCTTTTTCTTTATGTTCGCTATTTGTGTCTTCCATGGCAATAAATAGTATTTCTTCTTCTTTGAGGAGCTGCTTTGTTTCTTTGAATAAAAACTCTTTTTATTTCTTTGGGACTTCTTCTTTGAGTTATGCTTAGAGTTTTTTTTTCCGTTTTTCTTTGTGTAAACTTCCTTTTCTTCTTCGCTTGTGTCACTTTCATTTTGAGGACATTTAGAAGCATAATGTCCAACTTTTCCACAATTGAAACATTTAAAAGGAAAATTTCCTTTGTACTTTCCACTTCCTTTCTTAAGCTTCTTCATGAAATAGGCCTCTGCTTCATCACTGCTTGACTTCTCGCTTGATGTATCATGTTTGGTTTTTCCTTTCTTGGATGCTTTGAAGGAAATCTCCTTTTGTGGTGTTCTCCCCTCAATCCTCATTTCATAAGTAGCAAGAATCCCATGTAGTTCATATTTTGTCAATGTGTCTAGATTTGTCAATTCTTCTAATGCTGACACCTTGGAATCAAATCTCGTAGATAAGGATCTTAATATCTAATCAACAACTGTCATGTCCCCATTTTTGGCGAATCTCAGAGTTCGTAAGAGTTAGCCTATCATGCGACCCTCGTAGGCTGATAGGTTGGATAGAGGGTCATTTCGGAGCTTGGCTCAGCTTCAGATTGGCAGTGTTGATCAATTGGCTTTCGTTCGGGCTCATACGGACGTTTCTTGCAGAAATTGCTATTTTTAGCAGTTCCTGGCAGTCAGCGTGGGACCCCTGCTATTTTTAGTAGTATGGATTTGGCAGCGTCCAGAATCACTTCAGAGTTCGTCAGCTTCAGATGGATCAGTCATTGGATGAGTAACGAGAGAAATATTAATATTTAATTGTATTAATTAAATATTAATTATTTGAAGATTATAATATAAAGTTATAATATTAAATTATAACTTAAGTGATTCTATTTGAGGGGGTCGCCCAACATCAGGGAAGGGGCCATTTTGCATATTAAATTTATAATTTAATATTTGGCTGAGACTATTGAAATAATAAAAGAATTAAAAAGTCAAATATTTTAAAATTCCCTATCTTTAAGGAAATTGCACTTTTGAGAAGAATATAGGCTTTGCATTGGGAATTGTGCCATTATGTGATTATTGAGTTTTGAGACTGATCAAATTGATCTAAGCCTGAGACTTTAGGGTTTCGTGTTCGACTTCCTTGGGGAACGAGCCATCTCCAGCGGAAAGCAATTCAGAGAGTGTGCAATATCACTTGATCTATTGCCAGCAGAGGTTTTCTCATTCAGAGTAAACTACAGAGCTTCAGAGAAATTAATATTGTCAGAGATTCTTCAGTATTGGTATTCAGAGATCATCTATTAGCTTGGGCGTACCATATTCAGAGATTTAAGCATTGATTTGAGGAGGCCGTACCAATATTTATTGCTGCTGTACTTCACCAGGCCGTACCTGTACCTGGCCGTACCACCTTGTCTGGAGACGTCTTTTGCTTAGAGGGTGAAACGCCTTCCTTATTGGCTTCCTATCATTTCCAGTGGAGGCGCATATCTTTGGAGCATCATCAGGCATCATCAAACGGAAGGATAGAAGACCATTAATTGCAGCCGTACCATTTCTGTACCTTCAGTTGCAGCAAATACCAGGTTTTTAAAATACTGAAAATTCATTGTTTTGTCCATTGCATGTATCTGGATATTTTTGTAATCAGTTGAGAAGGTCAAATAAAGATACTGGCGTCCTTATTCATTCAATTCCAGAGCTATTTTATTTTTATTGAATTTATTTCAATTTATTGTAAAAATCGTACCTTTCCATTATTGCATCAAAAACACAAAAATTTGCAAAAAAACCTAAAACGTCAGAAAAACCTTCAAAAAACAATCAGAGACAGAAAAAGGGGAAACTGGGGTTTCTACAGTGGTATCAGAGCTAAATCCTGCCATCCTTAGGGTTTAGCCATGTCGCAGGAATTTGATACATACAGTACTATACCGCATCGCGGCTCTCTGGATTTGCACCCAGCTTTGAGCAAACTCAAAACATGGTCGGCTGTGAATAAATACGGTCAATAACGATAATCCTAGAATCCGAGATTCCTCACGCATAACGTAGATCGTGATCTGCAAGTGCAGGTCTTGCATGCACTCAAAGATCTACGCGCGTGTCAACGGGCGTCAAATGGTGTATTACAGCAGCTTGGCGGCCAGACTTCGTGACCTGGTAATCCGGGAGGAGACCGCCACCACATCGTGACGCGACAGAGCGCTGTTGCAGTTCACCTGAGAGCCTTAGGACAAGCATCACGATGTCTACAGGCCTACCAGGGCCATTTTCACGGTGACAGAGTCCGATGAGGCTATAGCAGGTGAGAAGCATGAGGGTTTGTTCGCTGATACATTTAGGACAACGAACGACGAGTGGCAGTTAGTACCACCTGAGATCAGCGGAAGGATTACCATTGATAGAACACCACAAAACACAGAAAGAGAAGTGATTAGCATGTTCCAGGAGTATAGCATTCTACCTCAGAAAATTAAAAAGGAACTTCCTTTCATGAGTTACATGGATTTGCACCCGAGTCTATGCCATAAGACAGAGTTTGCAAGAAAGGAATATCTCACTATAGCTCGTGAGTTGTTTACACCTGAAGGGGATAGAGAATCTACACATAAGGATGATACAACACTTCGTCAAAATGATTTGGTATCTTCAGATTCCTATGAAGAATGCAGAAATTTATGTGATGAATTTGATAGAAGTGCTGATTTGATTCATGAACACACTAGCACAGCTTTGGGTAATGATTTACCTACTTCGTCCTTGCAAGAGGTGACTCAAGAAGTTTCTACCATGGAGGCTACTTCTGATTTTTATGACAGCGATGATAAAACTTCGCGTGAGCATGAGCCAGCAGCTGTTTCACATATGCAAAGTAATCCTATTGAGTTGTCACATGAAGAGACTCAAGAGTTGGGTACTAGTGATGCATTTGGTGTTGAGAATTTATATCATGGTGAGTCTGATTTTCCGGATCAGACCTTTGAAAACGTGCTAGAAGATTCATATGATGATATGGAATCCCAGGATCATGTTTTGGATGGGCATGCAGATGCTTTGGGAGTAGAAGTGTGTGAAGATACTGTCATACCAGCAACTTCTACCGTACCAGTTGAGCCATCCTTTGAGGTACAAAGCAGCAGTACCTTAGATGTTGAGGTGTGCATGGTCGACAGCACACATGATGCTGCTTATCATGAGGTGAGTGATGACGAATCAGCGTCATATCATAGTGCTTATTGTGAACCGGAAAACTTGTATGGGGGTCGTAAGCTCCAGAATCCTCATCATTTGGTTGGGCAACTACAAGTGAATGACAATATGATTGCCACCGCCCTTGAGCATTTTGACGTTGCTCGTCAGATGTTGTCTACCTATGGTTGGAGTCCTCCTTTGACAGATGAGCACAGTGATAGTGGCTTTTCCCTTGCAGTGATACATGCACTCCGAGAAGCAATTGGTACGATGAAACAAAACTACCTAAAATTACTTGCGGACAAGGATTTTCTTCTCGAGTGGGATTGCATTTGTTATGATGCATTGTAGGGAAAGGAAGAGCAGATTGATGAGCTCACTCATGCGCTTGAGGTGACTATGGACTCATTGCAGAGCACCCAGTTGGCTCTTCGAGAGTCACAGTTACAGATTGAGAGGTTTACCGTGGCGTTGAGTTTAGCACAATCTTCACCATCTTTTGATATGGTTCAGTCTTCCATGGCAGCGGTTGGTGAGGAGTATACACCCATGGTTCATAGCAGTGAGGGAGATGTTGAGGATGTGGTTACATCCATCACGGTCACAGGTGCAGTTGATACAGATGCGATGAGTGCACTGGTTGAGACTTGCAGGGAGCCACGTGTTGCACCAGGTTCTCTTGAGATTAGTCCCATGATAGGTGATGCACGGCAGATCATTGATAGTTCCTGTGACATGGTTGTTGATTCACGAGAGAGTTGTGTGACAACCCTCGACACTTGTCCATCTTCACAGAAGATATTCAGAGTCTCATCCAGTTGGGAGATTGGTACTTATGTTGATTTGTTTCCCTCTCCTGGAAGCAAATCAATCATTTCATCCGATGCAGTTGACTATGATTGGCAGCTGGTTGAGCCAAGTCAGGAGTACAATTCAATTTATTATTCCAGCGATTCAGAGATGGATGATTCAGATCAGTATGGAGTGATTGTGCAGTTTGTGAATAATCCATTATTTGAATTTGATGGTGGTTTGATCTATGATAACCCACTCTTCGAGTTGGATGCTGATCGTACTCTTGATATTAGTTCTGGGTTGGGTGATGATCATAGTGTTTGGGATTGTTCCAGTGCATCACGATCCCAAACAAGACTCACAGAGGAGTTTAATGAGATGTACACGATGAGGAGTGCTTATAGTTTTTTCTTTGATCCACCTGTACATGATTCGTATTCGATGCGCCATTCTTGTGCACAGGGTGATTCTCTTGGTGTAATCGAGGGGAGTAATTCATTACTGTGTGCAGAGTTACCATCTTCACAAGATGGAATTAGCGGCTGCAAGTACTCAACTCAGTTGTTTGTGGGGTATTACTTGCAGGGACAGCAGTCAACTACCCATCATGTCGATATGTATTTGACAGGGCTTGATACTTCTATGTCGCAGATTGTTCATACGGGTACATGGTTACAGGGCGACTATGGTGTTAGTTGGCATGATGGCTGGGTCGGCTTATCACATCCATGAGAGGGTTTAGCAGAGACGAGAGAGATTCGGCAGCGATGTTTGTAGCTATTTTCCACATGACGCATGGATGTGGAATTCAGATTGTATTGGGATCCGTGTGGTGACAGCCTGGCAATCGAGTATTGGATGGGTCCCACCGGGTTACTTCCACTATTCTCAAAGACGAGAAGTTGGAGAGGAAATAGAGCTAAAGGGTAGTCCGAGGGATGACAGCCAATGCATGCACTTTCACCTGGTTTGGGATCCGGTGGATAGCCATGCTAGCTTGAGTTTTGATGCTGCGGAGACACCGAGATGTGTGGACATTTCACGCTTTTCTTTGGGCCTCCGAGGATTGAGTTTCTTTGTAAGGGAGATTGCTTTGGGGTCAAGCACTGTGGAGGGCTGGACGTCCCTGCATTTCTTTGGCGCAGCATCGAAGTTCGTAAGAGTTAGCCTATCATGCGACCCTCGTAGGCTGATAGGTTGGATAGAGGGTCATTTCGGAGCTTGGCTCAGCTTCAGATTGGCAGTGTTGATCAATTGGCTTTCGTTCGGGCTCATACGAACGTTTCTTGCAGAAATTGCTATTTTTAGCAGTTCCTGGCAGTCAGCGTGGGACCCCTGCTATTTTTAGTAGTATGGATTTGGCAGCGTCCAGAATCACTTCAGAGTTCGTCAGCTTCAGACGGATCAGTCATTGGATGAGTAACGAGAGAAATATTAATATTTAATTGTATTAATTAAATATTAATTATTTGAAGATTATAATATAAAGTTATAATATTAAATTATAACTTAAGTGATTCTATTTGAGGGGGTCGCCCAACATCAGGGAAGGGGCCATTTTGCATATTAAATTTATAATTTAATATTTGGCTGAGACTATTGAAATAATAAAAGAATTAAAAAGTCAAATATTTTAAAATTCCCTATCTTTAAGGAAATCGCACTTTTGAGAAGAATATAGGCTTTGCATTGGGAATTGTGCCATTATGTGATTATTGAGTTTTGAGACTGATCAAATTGATATGAGCCTGAGACTTTAGGGTTTCGTGTTCGACTTCCTTGGGGAACGAGCCATCTCCAGCGGAAAGCAATTCAGAGAGTGTGCAATATCACTTGATCTATTGCCAGCAGAGGTTTTCTCATTCAGAGTAAACTACAGAGCTTCAGAGAAATTAATATTGTCAGAGATTCTTCAGTATTGGTATTCAGAGATCATCTATTAGCTTGGGCATACCATATTCAGAGATTTAAGCATTGATTTGAGGAGGCCGTACCAATATTTATTGCTGCTGTACTTCACCAGGCCGTACCTGTACCTGGCCGTACCACCTTGTCTGGAGACGTCTTTTGCTTAGAGGGTGAAACGCCTTCCTTATTGGCTTTCTATCATTTCCAGTGGAGGCGCATATCTTTGGAGCATCATCAGGCATCATCAAACGGAAGGATAGAGGACCATTAATTGCAGCCGTACCATTTCTGTACCTTCAGTTGCAGCAAATACCAGGTTTTTAAAATACTGAAAATTCATTGTTTTGTCCATTGCATGTATCTGGATATTTTTGTAATCAGTTGAGAAGGTCAAATAAAGATACTGGCGTCCTTATTCATTCAATTCCAGAGCTATTTTATTTTTATTGAATTTATTTCAATTTATTGTAAAAATCGTACCTTTCCATTATTGCATCAAAAACACAAAAATTTGCAAAAAACCTAAAACGTCAGAAAAACCTTCAAAAAAACAATTAGAGACAGAAAAAGGGGAAACTGGGGTTTCTACAACAACAAATGCATCATCAACATCTTCACCAAGTCCTCTCATGATATTCACAATTTCATCAACAAAAAGAAAATATGATGCTATGTCTTCATCATCTTTCATTTTAAGGCTTTCAAACTTCTTTCGATGAGTTTGCAACTTTGCTTTCTTCACTTTGGCATCTTCTTCATAAATATTTTGGAGTTTGACCCATATTTCTTTTGCTGACTTGCAACGCATGACTTTGTGAACTCAAAATCTGTTAAACTGCAAAGAAGAGCATGCTTGGCTTTGATATTATTTTCACTTTTTTTCTTTCCGACTTGATCCGGAGGGGTGGATGGAGGTGTATAACTATCTACAACAGATTGCCAAACATCAAACCCAAGAGAATTCAAGTAAGCTTCCATCTTAATACTCCAGAATGCATAATTAGTCCCATCAAAAATGGGTGCTTTGACTGTATTATTATTATCTGCCATGTGTGCTCTTTAGAATCTCCCTTCAAGTGGTTAGGCTTTCTAGAAGGAACCTGTTCTGATACCAATTGAAGAGCACAAAGATATACTGAGAGGGGAGCGTGGGTGTGGTGAATCAGTATATCAACAAACTTTTACCCTCTTAACTTTAGTCAACTTTAACCCCTAGTACACTATCAACAATGCAATATGAAACAATATGAAAAAGTTGACACCAACAATTTTATTTTATGTTTATATGAGTTTACAAAGATTGTAGGCACCAAGCTACTTGAAACATCAATTTTATAATTTAGTAGTCACCAACCTACAAGGAGCACCAACCCCTTAATTTGATTTAGTAGGTGTTGATATTCTAGTAGTGTTGGGCTGCTTCTTCCAGATCCGATTGAGGCAATTCAAATATAGCCATCGGCTATTTGAATTATATTTATGACATTATTTTATCTTGGCCGACATGAGACATTTGAAGAGACACGCCTTTCATTAAATATCATTTAATGTTTGTTTATTTTGAAAAGTCGTCACTCTCCATCAAGGCCGACATCTCTTGGTGAAAAGCGATTTCAAGAGGCACGAGTTATTATGAAGCCGACTTATCTCTTATTGAATGCGTCTCTATGAAAGGTCGTCCTTTCCTTTGCTGGCCGACTTGTATTGAAGGGTGGTGTCTCCTCATAATGTATTTATATTGATCGGTCTTCTCATTGTGAAGATATATTCATTAAGTTAAGTTTGATATCATTATGAGTGTACAAGCTCTCTTAAGGCAGTTCGTGTTTTTCATTGAAGAAGGAGTTCGTCATCTTGCTGGCTGTGTTCATCATTAGTTTGTCTCAATTTGTCGCATCAGATTGTTGTGCATGTGATAGGCTCTCATATTGGCCTCAATTGTAAAAGGAGACTTCATTGTTGATTCAATATATAAGTGATATATTATTGCTGGGTTTTTCTCCCTCAAGTGGAGGGTTTTCCCAGGGTATCTGCTGTGTTATTGTCTGATTTTTAATTAATTTTTCTGTGCATTAAATCTGATCACTAAATTTAACTGTAGGCACCAACCTACAAGGAGTACCAACCCCTAAATTGCAAGACACCAACCTTGACCTGACTGAAAATAATGAATGTAGGGTAACTATCTTCAAACAGATCTGCACTTCTTCTATTCTCAATTTTGCTTTGTGATGTTTGCTATCACTTAAAAGCCCACGCAAGAGAATAGATTCTCTGATCTGACTTATACAGTTATTCTCTCACACACAACTCACTCACACTTCAAACTAATTTTGAATTCATATATGTATGTTGATCAATCTTTACAACTTTCCATGAAAGGTTGAACCATTTAGAATCTGCTCTTGCACTCTTTAAAGACTTTTCAAAACTCAGATTGCATTTCTTTATGATTAATGTTTAGTTTCATAAATCTGAATTTGTGTTAAGACAAATCACACCTCTTGCAGAAGATTAGTAACTTCTACTAAGACAGATTCACTTTGTTGTCTTCCTTTTTCTTTTGTGACTATGTTCAAAAATCTGAACTTATTTTAATCAAATCATACCCTTTGGAAAAGAGTCGCATCATTTCACATTTGATTTATTTTGAAGAAACAAATCGTACTCTGTTTTTAATAAATCTGAAGAAATGAATTGCACCATTAACTTGGAACAATCGTAGCATTTCAAGGAGAGTCGTGTCTTTTAGTTAATGACTATTTAATGTGTCTTTAATAAAATTGCTTTTAAAGACAAATTGTTTAGTTAATGTTTGTTTATCTGTAGCAATCTGTTTTCTGTGAATCGATAATGTCTCTTTTTTGACGTCTTCTTAACATTTCTGAGAATCGATAATGTAGCAATCTGTAATGTCCTCGTTTTGGAGGTAGATTAACTTAATTAAATTAATTAATTAAGTTGTCAAAAAATAATGATATTTCATGAGGATGACTAATTGATTATTTTAATTAAATTAAAAAGGTGGTATTAAGTTAATTATTTATAAGGTTATCAAATAAATCAATATTGTAAGTTGACCTTATATTTAATTGATCTAATAAAAAAGTGACTTGAATAAAATACTATATCATAGAGTCCCTAAATAAAAATAATATAATATTCTAGAAGGTTCTTGAAGAATTGGAGAAAAATAATAAATAGAGGGGTTGGCTGGGCTTCTAATCATCCAGTTGTTGAATATTGTTTTGATTGACTTCATTGGGGAAGCCTATGCTTTTTGCAGTTTCTTCATTCAATCATTGAGACTGAAAGCTCTCTTTGGTTGGCAACTCTAAGGCTATGAAACTATCAGCTGATATTGTTGCATTGTTGAAGGTGGCATTTCAGTCATTTCATTTGAGCTTATTACATCTTACTTCAGCTTTCATGGAGGTCGACTTGGTTTGGAGTAAGCAGAAGATTGTTTGTTGACATCCATTTTGGCATCAATTCATTGAGGAGAATAAGGGCGCTCCCTTTGGGAGTATTTTGGGTGATATTTTGTAAAGTTTCAGTTGCATTTTCAGACCTTCATAATCTGCTGTTATGGAGGTCGATCAGCCTATGTGAGTCTCATGTTTTTGATCATATCTTTTGATTGAGGAGGCCAATCATTCTGGGTATTGTTGCATTCAATTCTTATTGTCGAGACAATCGTTTTAGGGGAAAATTGGTTTGGTGCTGCAATTGATTATTTAAACATTTGCCAGGCAAGGACAGGGGTAGCTGATTGAAGACTACGATTGGGTTTGAAGGAAGTCCATTTTGCATTGCTAGTGGTTGCTACCTCATCTTCTTTCAAGGGCGCAATTTGTAACCAAGTTCCTTTACATTTGATTGCATCCATCATAGTATATAGAATAGTTTACATTTCAGCTGTAGGTGCATGTCATTACCAGCATTATCATATATTGGAAGTGTATTGTAATGCCAAGAGTCTTGGCCTTTCTATATCAGCATTGCATTGGACAATATTTCTCAATAAAGGAGCTATAAGTTGCTGGTCAAATATTGTTGTAAATAAGCATGTTCATATCCTACGTGATCAGCATATTATTATGCATGCCAAGTGTTTGACAAAATGTCCCTTGGCTGTAGATGCACTTTTTACATATAAGATTCATATATTTGTATTCAAAATTACCAAAACATACTTGCATTTCATTTCTACCTTGATAGTAGTTAGTTTGCATTGTTCTAAAGTATTCATACATATCATTTGGCATCAAACAAACAACAAACAAACACTCAGAAAATTATAACAGCGAGCTGGAAGGTTACATGACAAGTGTTTGACAATATTCCTTGAGCTTCATAACAACAAATTGTGATTAGAACTAGCAAGGCTCAATACACAATCTGTTTTCATGTTTTTTCAGAATTAAAAGGATCGAGTCCTTCATAGATTGATGTCTCCTTCACATGTTCTTTTAGAATTAAAAGGATCGGGTCCTTCACAAATCGATGTCTTTTAATCACTTGTTTTGATTCTTTAGTCAGTGCTAATCACATCTTTTATGGTTTTGATGCTTTGTTCCATTATACTCAGCAATCTCCATTAATCACTTGTTTTTCTTTTCATGTGTAAATATCCAGAGCATCTCCAATTAAGCTGATCTTGTTCTTTACCTTGACATCAATGACAATATTTCCAACACTCTAGGGCACCCTATCAAACCATTCTGCTCCAGGAAGAATGGATTAGAAACTTAAAAAATTCCAATATATTTATGATGTGTTATTGGTTTTTGTTATAGGGTGTTTACTAACCTAGTTGCGGGTCTTAAACAGGGACCCAATCAAGTTATAGATATTCACTAAACCAAATTGATTATTTGAAATTGATAAATTAGGGCAGATTGAGGAGTTTCCCAAATTTGGGGACATTACACTTTGCAACTCTCCTTCATGCTCAATTTGATCTTATGTTGTATATATATAGAGTTTCAAGGCCTTAGGAAATCCTTGGAAGTTGAAAGGAATGAAGAAAATGATGAGACATAAAAAAATGGAATGTAACGTGATGCCAAAAGCACGCAAGATGAAATTGCCTCTATCAATAGAACGATGAATTCAAAAATACCCCAGTGCACTTACAAATACTCCAACAAACTCAAAATCTCTTGGTGAATTTGAAAATGCCCAGAGAACTCGAAAATGCTCTAGCAAATTTGAAAAAGCCTCTTCTGACAATTCACTTGAAAGTCATAATTTTTGCATATAAACTTGAAATGGCATGCTGCTTTTTGAACTTTGCACAAATTTTCTAAACGAATCCAATTATACAACTAATTCAAATTTTGATGCCATTTAGGATTTGTTTTGGGACTTGCAATAGAAAGTGTCCTTGCTTGCCTTGAGAGAAACTAGATCCTTTTTGGATTAGATGACAACTATGTTCCATGGTGTTTCTTGGATAGGGATGGCAGGATGTGTTTTGGGGACAGTAGTTTGAGGGCCATTTTTTGGGAACCATAGGGGGACGAATATATATATATATATATATATATATAGAGAGAGAGAGAGAGAGAGAGAGAGAGAGTCATGTCCCCACCTTAATAGGGACCTAAACTCAATTTGTGTCGGCAAACAGTGTTTTTAAACACTTTTGGAGATTTAAAATAATACTAAATAATAGTATAAATTTGAATTATTAAAATTAATATTTAAATTTATTAAGTCTGGCTAACCAGTTTGGAAGGCACCAATACACTACTATAAATATAAGGAGTTTCCTTCATTGTAGATCATCACGAAAAAGGGAATTATGCAATTGATTTGCAGGGACGTAGCCCTTTGCTAGTTGCACTAGGTGAGACGTAGCCCTCACCCAACACCATAGTTCCTTTAGTTGCCTCCAGTGTTTCCTCAACTAACTCAAATCATGGCGCAGGTCTGAATCAAGAAAGAAGCATTGAGGAGAGAACAGTAAGCAATCTTGAGGTTGAGCTCTTGCTTTTGCCTCAACCTATATACTTTGTCCTCTCAGCTCAAACCAAACGATTTAGTGTTGACTCTTGGAACTGCATGCGACATCTTTCAACGCACATTCTTCCTATCCAAATGCGACATTCAAATCACACACTCCTACCACCAGCGATAGTATCTTTGTGTCAGGGAATCGAGGATTCCATGTCCATCGCGTGAAGGCTATCCAAGGTTGTTTGGTGGCAAATGTGGTGATTGGGCATAGTGACAGGTCATGACTAAGCACTGAGTGAACACCATTAACCGATACAGGAAAGAAGGCACAATAATCGTCTCCAAGCATGTGGGCGGGTCCAAAGCATCGTTATTGGCAATCTCATCAAGTTGTGATAGTATTTTCCATTCTGACCACCAACAACGGTCTCGACATCATCTTCTATAATTGCCGTTAGCTTGAGGAAAGCACTGAATGTGGTGACATCAATTATCTGCAGACTTGTGAATGCTACTTGTGCGTAAGAACAATATATTCTGATATAAATCTAAAAATCCAATTACTTTTTTTGCTGTGGTTGAATGTCAAATAATTGTGTTCCAGGTCCTTTTGGGGATGGGGATGGGGGGACGGCTTGGGACGCGTTTCTGTGATGTTTCCTAGGGGCCCATTTTTAGGGGACGGTAGGGGATAGTGACATACAAAATACATATATATATATATGATTTTTTCAAAATTTATTAATATATTATTATATTATAGACAAAGAGAGGGAAAGAGAGAGATATATGTCAATAAATTAATAATTGCTCACAACAATATAATAAATCGTGAGAGTAGTAGCATAACAACATAATAAATGTCATTAAACTTTAAAGCATTATAAAATTTATCATAGCAATATCAAACATCAATAAAACCATGGTCTATCAATATCCAAATGTTTCAAACATGCATCCAAAAGTCTCAAAGTTCAAAGTTCCAATAGTCTATGAAATTAAGCCTCATTCGGGCTATCAATATCAAAAAACTCAGAACTATCTGAGTCACTATCATCTTCTGGCAAGAGTGGATCATCCAATGGTAGCCTGACCAATCCTGGTTGCACCTCATCCTCATCAATTTGACTAACATCCTCAAGATCAACATCCCATCGTGCTACTGGAGTCTGCCGATACTCAGTAGTCTGACGGTCCTGAAGTCTCAAGGCACTATGAACTGCAACTAATTTCTCAGCTCGTTTTGAAGTAAGCCTATTCCTCTTAATGGAGTGGATGAAGCCATAGGTGGACCAATTCCTCTCTGCAGCAGAGGAACTAGCAATCTGTGAAAACAAACGAATGGCAAGTTGTTTCAAATCCGGTGTGTCCTTCCCATGAAATTTCCACCATCCAATGGGGTTGTTCTGTGCAATGGTGGCCCTATCTGTCCTAGCTTTTGGTTTGCTGAATGTAGGACCCTGAAGATCAACAAACATAAGCCACTGCTCTCTAATAATGGTTGCTAGCTCATCGGTATACATTTTATGAAGGGCTGCTGTAAGCCCCTCTATCACCTCGTCATCCTTAGAAGGAAGCATTCGGCCAGGTCTAGGTACATACCACTTCAGATTAAGAGCATAGGCAAGCATATGAAGAGGGGTATTCATTGTGTTCCACCTTTTTGTCACAATAGGCCTAATATGGTCCTCATAAAATCTCAACTCAGGTTCCTTTTGACGAATAGCTTGCTTCATTTGGTCAAGCATGCTATCAAAAATCTCATATATCTCTCCCAAGCTAGGAGAGTCTATATCTGCATACCGGATTACCCTCACAGCTGGTGATATGAATGAGCAAATATACCTACAAGCAACAAATTAAATATTAGAACTTTTAAAATAATAAAATACAAACTACAAAGTAAAACAAAGTGTAACAAATTCAAAATTTTAAAAACAATTTAAATTTTCAGATTTCTTACTTGATAGTGGCCCACCAAGTTTCACTAAGTACTCTATCTCTCACTTCCTTGCCTTCATTTGTCTTCGACATATTCCATCTTTTCCAATCTGCACAAACAACCATGGCTTGTAGAGCATCTTGGACCTCCAACATCCTCTCCAGCAAAATATAGTAGCTAACATATCTAGTCTCAACTGGTTTGAGGAATTCTTTCTTTGAATAAGACTGGAATAGTGCGTGTGAAGTGTGATGGTTGCATACAAACATTTGTATGCCTCTAGCCTCTGCAACTGCTGCCCTCACCCAATCTATTTTTCCAATGTCTTTCAAAGCATTATTCAAAGCATGTACACAACATGGAGTCCAAAAAATATGTTTGTAAGCATTCTCAATCATCAAACCAGCTAGCTTACAAACACGAGCTGAATCTGTTACAACCTGCACAACATTAGAAGGCCCAACCTCCTCTACAGCCTCCCTCAAAATGCCAAACTGAAAATCAGCATCCTTACGCTTCCCAGAACAATCAACAGCTCGAAGAAAGTATGAACCAGCAGGGCATGTAACAATAACATTAATGAGTGGCCTATGTTGAATATCAGTCCACCCATCCATGACAATGGAACAACCAGTCCTAAGCCATGTCTGCCTCATCTCCTCCATCAACAAGGTAGCTTTTGAATATTGTTTGTCAAGGAGGGAGGTACGCAATCTATGTTCTCCAGGGGGGGCATAAGAGGATCCAACTGACAATATTTCTTTCACCATAGTTTTGAAATAAGGTGACCTTGCCAAATGAAATGGAAGAGCATGTGCATAAAAGAATTTGGCCACTGCATCATCAACTTGCTCACGTTTTTGTATATTCATCAACCCCATGATTGAAGTTTTCTCACTTGCTTTCTTCTTCCCTCTATCACAAGTCTCTGAAACTAATACATTGGAAGAGCCTTGCAAATCAGCTAATGGTCGTTTTTTATTTTGAATTGTAATGATTTGGTCATCACTACATCTAGCTAACTTTGTAAATTGAAGCTGCTGCTCCAATGTTATTGTTGTACAAACTCTAACACCTTTTCCATAGTCACCCACTAGATGGCCTCTAATCCTAGTATAGCTCCCATGGTAAGTAGATTTACAAACATGACAAAGCCATTTCTTGCTGCCCCCTGAATTTTTTTTCTTGTTGACAGTCACATCTGTTGCAAATTGACGCAATGGTTTGTTGCAGTTGAAAGGGCCTTTTGCAAATCTTTGAAGAGTGGGTATAGGGCATGCAAAATGGTCTAAAGAAGCATGGGTTGGATTTTCAGAGGTAGAAGAAGGATCTATTGACATTCTTTGAACTTCATTTTCACTCTCACTACCCTCACCCTCATAACTGTTACTGCCATTGCTGTTGCTGCTCATTTTGAAATTTGTATGGCTTTTTTTTCTTTATTTTTTAAAATATGAAGTTTGTATGCTAGTTGAAAATCTGAAAGTTTGTAAAAATTATACCAAGTTATTTAATCAATGAACCATTCAACATTGAAAACAAAAAATGAAAATAAAAGCAAAAATTATTATTAAAAATTAAAAAAAATGATAAGCTAATATCATAATATAGAAGCAAATTTTAAAAAAAAAAATTAATCTCAAACCTGGAAGTAGGAAATGGAACTAAGAAACATGCAGCTCCCAGCTCCTCAAGGCATCCCAATCACAAACAAAATGCAGCCTGAGTGAAGGGAAAAATGCACAAATAGAGCCAGCCGTGACTTTACCCTAGGCGTGAGAAACAAAAACTTGAAAAAAATTGTTTCATGCCTCTTTCAAATGCAAAAACGCCTCTGTTAAATGCCCAAACGTAGGAAGAAAAAGCCATAAAATTGTTTAGACTGAGCTTTTAGTGTGAAGTCGCCTCTGCTGTGTGAAGTCGTCACCCCTCAGCCTTAGCCGCGCTTGCCGTGAGAGCCAAATATTGACAATATATTTGATGGCTTATGAGTTAAGTTTCATATAATTTTTTTTGCTTCTAAAGTATATTGATGTCATATAAACAAAATTTTATGATTTTTAAGTTTCTGGACCCCATATACGCAGGGAACGGCAAGCCGTCCCTGGGGACAGCGAGGGACGTTTCCAACTTCCCCTGCCGTCCCCGAGGACGGGGGACTGTTCCTAGATGAGAGGAAATGTTCCCCCCCGTTTCCTGTGCATTTTTCTAATTTGGGGATGGTCGGGGACTGTCCCCGATGCGTCCCCCCGTCCCCAAGACGGATGGGGACGGGTACAAGGGGGTTTTGGGGCAGGGGACGCATCCCCGTGTGACACAACCAAATAATGATTTCATATAATAATGGTTTCTTATGATCAGTGTTGTGTATTGCATTTTGATGTATTCTGCTCTACATTGTTTCTCAATATTTTGCTACAGTCAGATGCTTAGTTTCTATTGAATTGTTAGATTGATCCCAGTGTCATGCTTATCATCTCAAGATATTAGTCTGAGCATGCATCTGATTGAGAATTCACTATAATATGAGATTGCCTATGCACAGTGAATTGCTGGGTGTGGTGTGTAAATAGGTTGGGTGTCTTACACAGAGAGAGAGAGAGAGTCAAATTTCTACAAGTTAATGAATAGCAGTATAACAATAGAAATATAACATGACAATGCTAAAATGATGTTGGATGATGTTTGCAGAGCAACAAAAGCCTGCATGCCAACCACATTCCAAAAAGAAATTGTTTGTTTGTACTTATCACACAATACCACACGGTACCAAACATTGGCAAATACACCTTTAATCTCTTTTGCAAGTGACAATAATAACTAACTCTAATACCATATCAAGAATTTTGAAGTTTAAAACTTTTTTGAACAATGAAATCAGAAATACAAATTATTGTTGTTAGTGTTACTTGTTATATAACTTATATCATTAACTATGAATCTGAGTCATGATATATTTATTGCTGTTATACCACAATTGTTGCTCTCACTGCTGTCATGTTATACTATTGTTATAGTGCTGTCATGATATATTTAACAGTATTTTTTTAAGTTATGAATGATTCTTTTTCAAATATTATAAAAAATTGCTTTGCTGCAAGGGACACTTAGTCGTCCCTGCGACAGTCAAGTGATGTTGAGATGTCCTTGGTCACCTCGGGGACAACTAGGCATCCTTGATGTGTTTCCTTCTGTTCCCGATTTTAGGGACATGTCCCAAGACGTATCTGCATTTTCTTAGTTGGGGGGACATCCGGCCAGGGGATGTCCCCTAATGTCCCACCGTGCCCGAAATGCTTCAGGGGATGGGGAGGAGGGTTTGAGTGGTGGGGACGTGTTGATGCATGTTTTGTGACACACTAAACATCAGAATAAAATGCCCAAAGACACCCTATCCTCTCTTGAAAAACCACCGCGTATGCTAAGATTGCGAGAAGATCATATGGCGATTCCAAGGTTCCTTATGCCAAGTCTTGACGTGTGGATAAGCTCCATGGTTGTTGTGATATGCTGGTAATACAAAGGGACTTAGGCTAGGCTTGTTCAATTCACAATGAAGGTCTAGACAATGAAGCTCTAGTGTTTGGGTCCTAGATCAAACAAATTAAAAAAAGATAAGGGTTTAGAAGTTCTAATCTACTTCCTAAGAGTTCAAGAGACGGTATTGACTTGGTGAAACCAATAACCACGCTTTGCTTTGCCATGCTCAATGACAACTAGACAAAGTGGATGCAATCTTCAAGGGAATGTGCTTATGATTTTCACGTCATGAATAACTACCATCAAATCGAACAATATTTATCCAGACAGAAGTTAAGCATCCACAAAGTAAGCTCAGGCTAACTTTACGTATTGAACGAAAATCATCCATTCAAAAAAAGTTCAAGGACACTTGTCCTTTTTGCTAAATATGGACCAACAATAAAATAGAAAGTTGTTGCATTGTGGAGTGTTAGGTTCATTGAATCTGGATGTGTTGACTTGGAACAATTTGATCGGTCGAGACGCCACTTCAGTAGGTTGGATGTCCTCCTTGGTCAGTTTGGTCCTTTTTCCATGTTCTTGCCTTAGAATATTTTCCTTGCCGATGACTTTGTCCTTTGTGCTTGTTCCTTCCTAGCTTTGATCTTGGATTCCTTTCGATTTCTTCTTCTCACTTGCACTTGAGGTCTGGAAGTCTCGCCTTGGAGTGTAAATGGTAAAAAGTCTCTTACATTAACATGAAAAAGATTACATTATAAAGAAGTGCATAAAGCACCGTAGATATTAATTATCTACCTACTGGTTACTGTAGAAACAGTAACATCTTCTAAGCTAAACTAACATAACATATTGACCATTAATAACAAGAGAATAATATATTATTCTAACACCCTCCCTTAATGGTCAATCCGTCAACAACACCAAGTTGCCCCCTGAATTTTACAAACCTATCCAAGCTTAGAGACTTGGTGAGAATATTTGCAGTCTGATCCGCAGTCGGAACATACTGTAGCTGAACTGATTCATCTTCTACTAGCTTGCGGATGTAGTGACAATGAAGCTCGACATGCTTGGTACGTGTTGACGTGGTTTTTGATGCCGCACCAACACAGAATAAAGTTTCCCAACGGATACCCTATCCTCTCTTGAACAAAGTATTCAGCATGCTAAGATTGCGAGTAAGATAATGCTTTCAACTCCAAGGTTCCGAATACTTAGAATACCCTCAGTTGGTTTGATGTGAGTTGCTGTGTTCTCACGAGGGAACTTACACAATTGTTCAGACTTCTTGCAGTTAACAGTCAATGTATGCTTTGAAGGGGTTCTTGCGTGTATGATTTGGCAATATAGTTCGTTTTCCTAAAGCTAATCAGGAATATGCGGAAAGTAAATGAGTATAGGGCCTAAGAAACTTGTACTCTATTTTCAATGCAAGATATGTGGAGCTCAATTTTGGCAGACTTCAACCGAATTTCACCTAGCCTCACATCGGACAGCTTCAGCGAAATCAGTGCAATCTTCAAAGGGATAGCAAAAGATGTTCAAATTATAATTTGGCATACATATACCATCAAAACGACGCATATAAGTATACAAATCACAATCGAAGTTAAACTCAAGATAATTTCCAGTGGACCACGCAAGGTGAACTTATCATCAACAAGCCGCTAGTGGTATGGAATGAAAGAAGCTACCTCAACAGAAACAACACACATCAAAGTAAACTACTTGCATGAGATGAAAATTAAGCTACTCGGATCCGAAAGGAAGAAAAGACCTTGCTAGCTATTCATGACAAAGACGAATTCCACCATCAATGAAAAGATCTATTATCATGAAAGTGTTACACAACAATCTCCACAAAAGTTTTCAAAGGGAAAACTTTCTTTCTTCTCCACACTATGCTAAGCAAAATGTCTACTATGCTCTACTCTCTAGTCTCTAGCTCTAATGCTAATATCCAATATCTACTGAATTACAAATGAGGGGGACTCCCCCTTTTATAGATAGCCAGGTCCCAAAAGACGGCTAGGGTTACAATCAATAGAGTGGCTAGGATCGTGCCACCTCAACCCTAACCCTAAAAACTATCAGAATGGGGAGTGGTACATTAAATGAATCAAAGATTCCCACTCACTCCCAAAAATAGTAAAGGCAATAAATGCCCATAATCAGTCTTCTAGAAGATCCTCGTCAGGTGCATTCCCATTCTCCTTCTCTCTGGCCGCAAACTCAACGAACCTGCTAAGCACAGCCTCAACCTCCTGAACTGAAATAGGTGGAATGCAGTCTAGCTGAAACTCTAACACTGTGACGAATGTTCATCGTGCACATGACTTCCTCCAAGCAGCTATGGAATCCTGCGTGCTCTGAATCAAGGCGGAGAAAGTGGAAATGTTCTCGAAATCATCCTGTGTGAAGGTCTTCACCTTCGAAAAGAAAGGCACCAGCCTACCCCTCAAATTATCAACATTTACCTCATCTGGATTCAACCGCCTAGCAAATATGGCCTCAAAGGTATTTTGAACTCCATCAATGATATTGGCCATGGCCTTATGTATCCTGGCTGAATCCGCCTGTGCTGCGTCGAAGAAACCACGTCCCGTGATTGCTGAAGAATACCATTTGGAAAAGTCATACCTGTCATTCTCCTGAATGACACCTCCATCAATCAGCAACCGCAACGGAACATGCCTCAATGCCTCGAGACGCTGAATCACTTTACTCTGATAAATAGAAGCATCTCCCCAAGCATGATCAACCGCCTCCATCCGTGCCAAAATACTAGAGGCCTGCTGAAAAGCAAAAGCAAGGTCCTCCATAAATTTCTCTGTCTCAACACGAACCCCTGTGACCCACTTGTCTGCTTCCTGTGCCATCTTTCCTAACTCCATCAAGCCACTGATTGACTCTCTAGGTATCTCTGCTGGAGGCTCTATCATTGGAACCCCCTGCCCACGAGAACGAGACAAATGCTATACATATCCAATTAAAGCCTTATGTTCTTTTTTCAACTTCTTGTACTTTCCTTCCTTCTTGAATAACCTGTCCTTGAGGGCGAGGTAGGAGTTATCACACTCCTCTACAATTTGCGCACCAGTGGGGCGTCCTAGATCCAAAGTCGTGACCACATAATTTTCAGGCACTGCCTCATTTCGGTCACAATCAACTTGAGGCACGGCAACGTGAAGAGTGCGAGAGCCATCCTCTTCAGTGGAGATCTTCGAGAACTTCCGTGCTCTCTTCTTCTGTGGAAGTGCACTAATCCTGTTCAAAAATTCCTCCATCTCAACTACTGGATCAATCTCCTCGCTGGGGCTTCTCCTCATCCTGTCCTTAAGCCAATCAGGTACATTATACTGTATATCAAAGGGCTGTTGCTCTTGTGCCTCTACTTCTCGAACTTGCTCAACTTCTACATCATTCTGGCGAGGCTCATTGTCCTCAAGTGGCTGAGTGTCTCCTAAAACTATATCATCATCATCATTCTCCATAGCCGCCTCTAACTCTTGCTGAAACTGAGGGTCAGTAATAGTCCCCTCATCATCCTGCTGATCAACCCTACCAGGTGCGTTGACACTCTGGCCAACCGATTCTCTCCGTGGTGGCTGATTGTTTTCCTGTACTACCTGCACCTGATTCAGTGCATTCCTCTGATCAGCAAACAAAGAAACCTCCTGTATACTTGGAGAATGCGTCTCCAATGGTGTGGGTGACTCAACTGCGACTCGTGGAGGCTCTGGCTGAGTAGGCTCCTTTCGGATTGGCTCTTCCCTTCTGGACTCTGGACCTCGTGTGATCTGTTTCTTCCTGCCCGTGGTGGGTGTCCTGTGATCTCCCGTCAAATTGTAAGTCAAAGCAATTGACCTACTCTTCAACCTGTTCACTCGCCTATCAACCCATGCCCTAGTGAATGTCAGGACCGGAATAAAAAGTGTATCCAAATCTGCAACCTCAGGTTCTGACCAATCTGGGAGCGGAAGTGGGGTATCTCTCACTGCTGCATAGTCTGGATGGACAACATCCATATCCTCGTTCACCTGGTCTGGAACTAGAACAACTTCACACTCCCTAATCAAATTAATTGGCAACCGAGAGAACATTCTTTTCCTGACTTCAATCTCATCCGCTGCATCAGCCCAATAGTCCTCAATATTTGCTTTGTGCTTAAACTCCTCTGACAGTACCCATTTGATGTTATGATGCGGATCATAGTGCTGTCGGCTGGTGTGATATGAAAAGTGATAAAATTGAAGCTCACTCTCAGCTTCTCTAGCTGCCTGTATTGAGGGACACACTTCATCCGAGTTGCCCATGACAATTGGGAATTCAATTCCTCCCTTCTTCTTCTTCTTTTGAATCTTATCATAAGCGAGCAATTGCCTAGATATCTCTAGCATTAAAATTCTATCGGTTGGGTACTTAGGCAGCCTATATGGGTACGATGAAAAACCTTGCAGCCTTATGTAAGAAAATTTCGGAAATTGTATGAACCAGCACCCATACCTTTCAATCAGCTCTTGGGCTTCCCTCGAAATTCTGTGGTGTAACCGTTCCTGAAGCAATCTCGTAATGTACATGGTGAAGGCATCGTTGACACGCTTGTAGTGAGTAGTGCTCGCCAAATGCAACTGTGGACAAGCCTCATGGATCTTGAATTGGTGAGAGCCACATCCGACAGGTTCTTTGTAAGAAATCCCTCTGTACTTCATCATACGTGCCAACATATGGATGATGTAAGAGCTCATGTAAAATGCCTTTGTCCTTCTAAGGCTCAGGAGCTGCTCATGCAAATTATCACTGATCATCTCGGCCCAATTGACATAATCCTTCCCTTCTAGCACGAGGTTGATGTAGTAAAACATCCAAGACTCAAAAATGAATGATTGTGCACAACCACCAACTCTGCTCAACATCATGATGAGGTCACAATATTCTTGCTTCAAGTCATCCGCTATGATTTGCTTCGGCAGCTTTGTACGAGAAGGCTTGGGAGTGCTCATCCAGTGAGTGTTGATTGTCTCCGTGCATCTCTTGAATGCGGAAGCGTACATTCGCTCAGCTCGCTCTCTGGATTTGTAAACCATATTTCTGTGCACCGGGATCCCAAAAGCCTCACCAATGGCAGCAGGAGTAAGATTGGCTAGCACTTGGCCATCTGGTGACATGATCGATCTGTGTTCCTTCTCGTAATAATTGGCGCACTCCATCATCAGCTCCGAACACTGAATGGCTGGTGGGAAATCAGCAGCTGCATATAACCCGCTTCGAACAATATTGTGCGAAGTAGTTGAAGGTCGATGACTTCCAATCCCCAACATTCTGTTCTTGAAGGTCTCTAGGTTGACGGAGCCCAAGTTGGTATCTGTCAGCTTGCCCAATTTCGAAATGAATTTTGACTCCGGCATGAATGTCTTGCTCAGCTTCTTGATCACTGCCTGCCTGGATGCACCGTTGTTATCTTTGCCAGTCGCCCTTGCCTCAGCCATCTACAGGACAATAAACATTCATCAGCAAATTAATTTATAAAATAAATAAGATACCTTGCAGGGCTGCCAATCGACTTTTTAAAATTTGAGAAGTTGCAACATTCAATTCTTCTGCAAACCTCAACTTCTTCTCTAATAAATTCGAGCTTCAATTACTTAGAAACGAATTTCCAAGCAAGCTTTAACTTCAGCAACTTCAATCAGCAATCAGCAAGTTCGCACTTCCTTAAATCAGCAAGTTCACACCTTGGTAAATTCGTACTTCTTACTTGGCAAGTGCGCACTTCACAAGCAACTTTGAATTCACACTTTTTCATTCAACAAGTTTGCACCCTTTTAAACTCTTTGAAACTTCTCACCTCAAGGCGTCCTCCTTAGCACTGGCAACTTCAACTCTCAGCAACAAATCAAGCTCCAGCAATCAGTAAGTGCGCACCTTCTTAGCAACACTTCAAAATTTCGAACTTCTTCAATCCAGTCTTCAACAATTCACTGCAATGTCTAACTCAGAGCAAGTCGAATTCTTCTTAGCTGTGAAAAAGAAGTGAGAAACTTCTCAATCTTATAGCAAAAGTCGAATTCTAGAAGGAGCTAAGTATAGGCAGTGCATTAAACTTCCACTACTCCACTTCAAGAATTCGAATTTCCCTCTTTGGTATTCCTGACACTTGTCCGAGAATTTCAACCTTCTAGAAGTTCAACTTTGACTGGCATCTTTTAATTTACTTTCGAAAAAAAATAAATAATTCAAATTCATCTTTTTAATTTACCAGTCGGAGCTCTGTCACTTGAATTCGAATTTAACTCCTCCTCAGCTCTGGAAAATTCATCATCGAAGAATTCAATTAAAATCATCTAGGCAACTTACTTCAAATTCATCATTTGGAGAAATTCACTTTGAAAAGTCGTTTTATTCAAATTTGCCTTAGAGAATTTTAAAAATTTCCTTAGGAAAATTTCACAATTTGAGCATTGATTAAATTCTTCACTGAAAAAGTGTTGGCGAAGTGCGGAAGATGTGGAAATCCGTCTATCATCACAAATGTTCAGTACCCAGAAGAGAATTTTCTCCAGAATGCTTTGAATCCATGGGTACCCAACGAATGGGTTCATTTAATTTTTAAATTTTGAACCTTAGAAAATATTATTCTATCAAATTAAATCCATTCTTCGCCTGTGATCATCCTGTGCTCTGACTTGAGGAATTTGAATTCATCCTGCATTATCATCATTCTCTGACTTCACCACTGAGAAAATTTGCTCATGCTCCACGAAGAAAAATTTCACCACCTTGAGCTCTAGGCGTATTTTCTAAGGAAGAAAATATTTTTGCCTTAGAAAATTTTAAATCATCTGGCACTTTGAAAATTTTCCTTAGAAAATTTTATTCGTTTGCCAGTGGTGGAAATTTCATCCACTTCACTTAGAAAATTTTATTCATCGAGGCGCCTAGCACATTTTATTTCTCACTCACCACCTTGCATTTTAATTGAAAAATATTTATTTGAAGCTCCAACGCCTTAGGAAAACATTTCATCACTCATCTTATACTTTATTTCATACTCAAGGCGCATACTTGAAGAAAAATTTAAAACCACGCCTTAGCACTTTATTTCCACCACCTCACAAGCCTTGGAAAAAAAAATTCTCTAACACCTACCACCTTGGGCGCATATAGCATTTGAAGAGGAATAACGCCTAGTATTCACCTTGCTTTCACCACGCCATGAAGTGTTTTACTCACCTTTACCTCATTTACCACCCTTCATTCACTTTTACAACCTTAACTTGGGCGCATTTGAGCTAGGCAAGAGGATGACCCTTCAACTTCTCATTTTTGTCTTGACATGGCTTGTTTTGGGCGCATTTTCATGTAGGTGAGGGATAAAAACTTTGACTTGCCTTTGACCTATTTGCTTTTGGGCGCATTTCTACCCAGCTGCAGGATGGGCGCATTTGGAGGGTGGTGGCGGATAACCTCAACACTTAGAATAATTTTTTTTAACTTTCTTTCTTCAAGGTGGGCGCATTTTGCCATGCCTACAGGATGAAAATCGTTGACTACTTTGACTCACTTCTCTCTTGGGCGCATTTTGGCCTTGATGAAGGATGAAACTTTATACTTAGAATTTTTCAACTTTTATCCAGTTTCCCTTGGGCGCATTTGAGCTAGGCAGGAGGATGAAAAGTGTTGACCTTCTCTGACTTTTTTGCTGGATGGGCGCATTTTGGGCATGGTGGAGGACGAGCTTCATACTTAAAATTTTTCCATGCTTCCTCATCTATTTGGGCGCATTTTGCCATGGTTGCATGATGGAGTTCCAGACTTAGAGTTTTTCCTCGTTGTGCCAGTTTTCATGCCCTGCTATTTATAGTAAGCCCTCTGATTTTGCATCTCTGAAGCTCAGAACGATTTGAAATTTTAAACACTGCATCCTCATGACCTTGTTGTCCTGTTGACACTGCCATTTTTAGTCGGCTTGCTATTTTTAGCCCATTTCTGAAGGTGATTTACTATAAATAGCAAACGCTTGCTTTTGATACCTCCACAACTTTGTTTGCTCTGAAATTTGAATGAGGCGCTCCTCACCATGTGACCTGACTACTGACATCAGCGCATGCACCTGACTTGCTATTTTTAGCCAGTTTCCAAATTGACTTACTATAAATAGTAAGTGCTCCATTTGTCTTGGAATTTTACCAGCAGATGGCCTGAAGGATGCTGATCGCGATGGTTTACATCGGTTTTCGAAAATTCTGACTTTTTACCCCTTTTTTTAGGCTCCGAAGTTGGAAACCCTAATTCGCTCTGCATGCGTATCAAATGATCTTTGTTTGTCTTCGTTTCTGTGGCATTGCGATCAGCTCATGATTCTGAACTGCTGGGAAGCGGCTGCCGGGACGTACCTGCTAAAAATAGTAAGTTCTTTACTGAGTGATTATCTCCATTTGCATGTCATACCACTGCGAAGCTCTCGAAAAACCCATCAGGAAATATCCGACATGCAAACCCTAAAAATAGCCTCGGAAGACTGAATTCTGAAAGTTGTCTTCTCGTTTTGCATGTTATATCATTGCGAAGGTCTCGAAAAACCCATAAGGAATATGCAGACATGCAAAGAAAAACTCTGCATCTGAGCCTCAAAATTTGTCTCGGAAGCTGAACTGCTAAAAATAGTAAGTTGTCTGTTTTCGCTCAAATTTTGCATGCGAGTAGCCTGATGTGCTCTGAACTCAGTGTGACTGTCGGAATTTCAAAAATGCTGACGGATTGCCTGCAATTTCACACTTACTAAAAATAGTAAGTACCTCAGAATCTGATGAAAATTTGTTGAGAGCCTGCTGGAAACATGCTGACAACAATGTTAAGCTCAATTTTCAATTCATTTACTTCGTTCGACCTTGGACTGACCAGGAAAGATGAAACCCTAATTTTCAGACTTGGTCAATTTTCACGCTTAAGCTCAAAGACGGGCACAATCCTCGAAAGGCGGACATCAGAAAAGAGACAGAGAGAGAGAGAGAGAGAAACCCAAGCCAAAAGACCAGAATGGAGCGAAAAATAAAGGGGGTCCCCATTTTGAATGGGGCGATGTGTGAAAAGGTCACAACAGTACGTTCATGGAAGACTGGATTTTTGGCCAGTTTGAGCACCTCTTGATTATCAGTGTACAAGGGAGAAGGTCCTGCTTGTGACATGTGCATGTCAGAAAGCATCCTACAAAGCCAAACTGCCTCACATGCTGCTTTAACAGTTCCTCGATACTTTGCTTCAGTCGAGGAAAGAGCCACTGCCTGTTGCTTCTTGCTGGTCCATGTTACAGCGCTTGTACCCAAACTGAGTACATACCCAGAAGTAGATTTTCTATCATCCACTAAACCTGCCCAATCTGAGTCTGTGTAACCAATCAACATTGGATCCTTGCATTTGCCATACAGAATGCCATAGTCTGGAGTGCCCTTAACATATCTCAGCACCTGCTTCGCTGCAATCCAATGATCAGCTTTTGGAGCTGTCATGAAGCGAGAAATGTAGCTCACTGCAAAACTGATGTCAGGTCTAGTGGCAGTGAGATAGATGAGATTGCCCACTAGTTGTCTGAAGGTTGTTGCATCTACCGGAGGTGAATTAGAGTTGGCTGACAACTTCAGCCCCTTCTCCATAGGTGTGGAGGCAAGTTTGCAATCTTGCATCCGGAATTTGTCAAGCAGACTGCGAGCATACTTAGACTGAGAGATAAAAATACTATCAGTTGTCTGCCAAACCTCAATACCCAAATAGTAATGGAGAAGCCCCAAATTTGTCATGTCAAAAGTCTGACACAAGTCCTGTTTGATTGCTGCAATCAAATGTGCTGAACTGCCAATAATGATCAAATTGTCAACATAGACAACAAGAAAGAGAATATCATCACCAGAGTGTTTGACATACAGATTACTGTCAGAAGGGCTACGCTGAAAACCATGATCAACCAAGTACTGATCAATCTTGAAATACCATGCACGGGGAGCTTGTTTCAGTCCATAGAGCGCTTTCACTAGCCTACACACCTGATGTTCTTTGCCGGCAACCTTAAAACCAGGAGGCTGCGTCATGTAGACTTTTTCCTGCAAATCACCGTTGAGGAAGGCACTCTTGACGTCCATCTGATGAACTTTCCATCCAAATTGGGCTGCAATAGTGAGAAGAAGACGAACTGTGTTCATCTTGGCAGTAGGAGAAAAAGTCTCCTCGTAGTCAATGCCCTCCCGCTGTGTGAATCCCCAAGCAACTAATCTAGCCTTTTATTTATCCAGAGTACCATCTGCATGATACTTGACCTTGTAAACCCATTTGCAACTGATAGGTTTCTTCCTAGGAGGAAGATCAGAAAGAACCCAAGTGTGATTCTTCAGAAGACTATGATATTCTGTCTACATAGCCTGTTCCCACTCTGGAATTCCTTTAGCCTCTGAATATGTATGAGGCTCTTAGATGCTGTGGATGTTGGCCATAAGAGCGAAGTTGACAGTGTGTTGATGCTTGCTCTTGCTACGAGTTGATCTACTCTCAATGAGTTCATCATCATGAAGATCGCCGATTGTCTTGGCCCACCACTTAGGCCGACGAGTAGAAGGACCAACATCTGGAATAGGAGTAACAACATCGCCTGGGATTTCTGGAACAAAGTCATCTGGATGTGAGTCCTAAGGAAAGTCAGGTGGTGCAAGATCATGATCAGTAGACTCCTCATCTTCAGAGTTAGAATGCTCTGAAGCCCTCCCATCATGGGAATCAAGAGGAAGACGAATACCCTCATCAGGAGCCTTCATAGGCTGATCCGTAGGACTGGTAGTAGGAACAAATGGACCAGTAGTCTCATCAATCACAACATCACGACTGAATATGAGATGATCCGTCTCCACACCAATCAACCTGTATGCCTTGTGATTGTTGCTGTAACCAATAAACATAAGTGTCTGGCTCTTGGAGTCCAACTTGGCACGTTTAGCGCCTGGAATCCATATATGAGCGGTAGAACCGAAGAATTTCAAATGGCCCACCTTAGGCTTACATCCTGACCAGGCTTCTTCAGGAGTCATCTTCTTAACGGCCTGTGTAGGTGACTGATTCAGGAGGTAGACGGCAGTGTAGATTGCTTTAGCCTAGTATTTCTTAGGTACATTTTTGTACTCCAGCATAGAACTAGCCATTTCAGTAATGGTGTGATTCTTGCGTTCGACGACACCATTCTGCTGAGGGGTGTATGGTGTAGTGAGTTGGCGCTTAATGCTGCGTGTAGCACAAAAAGAAGAGAAGTCAGCTGAACAAAACTCCCTCCCATTATCTGACCTTAGAGTAACAATGTGAGACCCTGATTCCTTCTCAACTGTAATGTCCCCTTCTCAGTGGTGATCGCTTCAGTTGACCGTTGGCCTATTCCGGAGACCCATAGGCTACGCGGATGGTGAAATTAGGGTTTCTTAGTTTGAGGAGTTTGTTGCTCGAAGTTTGGGTTTCTGATTGCAGAGTCTTTCTGGGTTTTCAGAGAGCTTCGTAGTGGTGTGTTCAGTTTGGCATTCCAGGCAACTTCACGAATTTACTATTTTTAGTAAATTCTATTTTTAGCAGTGGACAGGTTGGGTTCAGTTCAGCTGGTCATCTTCTTCGGTTGTTTTAGTTGGCACTTCAATTCTTGGCCTTGGGTGCATATTTCTTGGAGAGATAAGTATTTTCATTATAATATTATATTTTAATATTATACCCCTTGCCTAGCAGTACAACTTAAGTTGTTTTTAAAAAGGGGAACTTTGAGGGTCTAGGCGTCATGGAGAGATAAGTTATATCTTTTAAATGTTAAATATTGGGATGAAGAAAGGGACGCCTATTTGTGAGATTTGATTTTATTTTAAAAAGTGAAATATTTTAATGGAGAAAAAGGGACGCCATTCTTTGGAGGGAAAAGGTGAATTTGAAATTAGGGTTTGGGCGCCTCTTGGAAGCTTCTAGATGTTTCTCTCTTGTCTATTTAATCAGGCCTCAGCTCTTCATTTGGGATCTTTTGTCTACTACACCGTTATGCTGCTGAATTGTCTTCAGGCACTCGCTTTGAGGAAAGCACACCTCCTAGCATTGGCTCATCTTCTTGCTTGAAAGATAGCAACTAGTTGAGAGGTTAGCTTGTAGTTGAGTTGTTTTGCATTTTAGTTGAATGGTTTGCATTTTGGAGTTCTAGTTGTGTTTTTTTGTCATATTTCTGATGTTGCTGAATGTCCTTGAAGAATGTAAGATTTGCTCACAGTTCAGAAAATAAAAATGCTATCGTTCTGGGTACTGAACCTATCTCTTTGTCAATGAAGGGCGACCCTTCTAACTAATTACCAGATTTTATTTGTGTGTCTTCATTTTTATAAAGCAAATTCGCCCTTGCAGCAGGGCCGTACCTTTTAGGGGGTTTCTTGGGAAGTGTGCAAAATAAATGAGAGTTGTTTAGTGAGGTTTCAAGCATTCAATTTGGGCGCCTTCATCATTAAAGCAATCTGCAATTCATTTTGTGCCAATAGGATGTGATTTGAGCAAGTTATGAACATTTAAGTGGATATTATGTTGCAGATTTCCTCATTCTATGTTGCAGGTCTGATAAAACAGCATTAAGGAAATTGTCCCTTGGGTAGGGATTGAGCATTGAACATTGTATCAGGTCCGTGGAAGACATTCTACATAGTTGCAGCAATGAAGACATGAAAAACTCTTGAATTAAATGATCTTTCTCATAATTTGTAAGCTGTTAGTAGTACTATCAGCCTTTCTTCTTTATCTTGCATTAATCTATTGTACATCCCCACTGAATAAGTGGAAGAGGCTGGCTTGCCGCCTATTTGCTTTCAGTTGAGTAGTTCTAGGGACCCTCTGACCATATGCTCGCCATCTCTCGGCGCCATTCTTGGTTAGGGTTACATTCTGTTCATCATGCATTGATCCTCTGACCATATGCCCATCTGCACAGGCGCATCTTGGTTAGAGTTCCTTTTAGTTTGCATTTGCATAGATCCTCTGACCAATGCTCACACCTTGCCCACCTCGGGATCCTGGTGTACATTCTGGTTAGAGTTACCTTCCGCATCGTTTTGGTATTGTGCTAACCTTAACGGGTGCGTGTTGCATTGCAATCAATTGTGAAAAATCAAAATTTTTTTTGGTTCGGCTCATTACATCAACTAAGGCTTTACATTGCTGAAATGTGTTGAACACATCTGATTTATGTTTTAGAAAATACACCCACATTTTCCGACTGAAATCATCAACAAACAATAAGAAGTACCTGGACCCAGTAACAGAAGGAGTATTCATTGGCCCACATACATTAGCATGAACCAGTTGAAGTACCTTGCAGGCTCGCCAAGAATCACCATCCGTGAACGGTGTCCGATGCTGCTTGCCAGCTTGATAGGCTCCACAAACTCCATGATTTTGAGTTTGGATCTTAGGTAGACCAACAACGAGACCCTCCCGAGATAACTGAGAGAGGTAGTGCACATTCAAGTGCCCATAACGTTGATGCCAAAGTTTGCTGATGGTTGTACATAGGGCAACCAAAGCGTGCTCCTGAGAATCACCAGAATCAACAAGTCTGTACAAACCGTGATCCTCAAGTCCCATTGCGATTGTAGTACGAGTCTCCCAATCAATGATGTTGCAAGTGGACGAACTGAAAACAACATCTAACTGGGGAGAATGCCGCATGATTTGACTAACTGAGAGAAGGTTATGTTCCATGCCTAGAACATAGTAGACATCAAGAAATGGTAAATTTCTTCCTTCTGAGTGAATCTGGACAGTACCCTTACTAGCAACCGTGTACTCTTCGCCTCCTCCAAAAATGACAGAATTAGAGAATGGTTTGAATTTTGTGAACCAATCCTGACGATGAGTAAAATGCCGCGATGCCCCTGAATCGATATACCAGGCAGAAGAATGTACCGGATCTGCAGTTCTCTTGGCCATAAACGCATAGAATGCAGACTCTTTCTGCTTAGTGTGCTCGGCGACGTGATTTTTGTTGAGACCCTCCCTGCTTCTTTTGTTCAGAAGCCAACCGAGTGCGACAATCAACCTTAATGTGACGACATTTATGGCAATAATTGCACTGAACGTTCTTCTTCTTCTTGCTGTCCTGAGAAGAACTAGAGCCTTTCGGCTGAGAAGATTAAGCCTTCCCTTTGTTCTTAGTAGAAGATTTGGCAGAGAACGCTTGTTCTGTGGAGGACGAACTGGTACTGCTTCCAAATTGCTGTCTCCAATGATCCTGTTGTAGAAGCTTGTTACACAAGTCTGGAAACTTCAAGTCAACATTTGTTGAAGTAATATTGAGCGTCTCAATGAAATGCTTGTAAGACTTTGGCAAACTTTTCAAAGTAATGACGACCATGTCCTCTTCCTCCATCTTTCGACCAATAGCTTCCAGCTGGTCACAAATGTCCTTTATCTTTGTCAGATGCTCTTGGAGAGTGATCTTCTCGTCCATCATTATCGAAAAGAGCATGTTCTTAAGAAAGAACGCACGACTCTTATCTGACGTTTCATGGAGATCCTTCAAGTTCGTCCAGACCTTAGTAGCTGTTTTGCTTGATGACACTTGTGGTAGCAGGTCGTTAGTGACTGAAAGCTTGATGAGCATGACAGCTTCCTGGTTGTGTTCATCCCATTTGTCCTGATCTTTTCCAACAACTGTAGGTTGAGGTGATGTACCTAGAACAATCACATCAAGACACCGATATTCGAAGATCGTAAGCATGCGCTGCTTCCAGGTGTTGTAATTCTTCCCGTTGAACTTTTGGTTGCTTTCGAGCATTATGTTCGTCCAAGATGCCATCACGTACCTCGCGGTCAAACTGGTGACGACACAATAATGCACAAAAAACGTAAACAGGTTTTGGAAAACAAAGTCCAAGGCAAAAAACCGAAACCCTAGCACAGATTTCGAGGTTTTACTGAGAACCCAAAAAAGAGAAATAAAAACCCAAAAGGATTAAGAATACCTAGAAAATTTTGACAACACAAATTTTGAGGCACGGAAAACGAGGTACCTAAAAAAATTTGAAAGCAACCTAGTTGAGCTCTCGAAAAACCCATAAGGAATCTGCAATAAAAATAATTTTTCGACTTGATCTGAGGGTTCAAAACCCTAGTCGAAATTTCTGGAACCTTAGGCGGCCATGAGTGAACTAGAAATGTGCAGAAAACAGCTTCAAAATCTCAGGAAATCGTGGCAAACAAATGCTAAAGGACGCGTCTCACAGAGATAAAGGAATGGCAACTCATCAAAGGCACAAATCGTGCCCTAAAAACTGTGACATCGCGTTTTTTATGCAGGGAAAAAACACAGGTAAAAGACACGAAATCGTGTTCCAGAAACCCCAGATAGAAGGTTGCGCATCGAAAAACAAGAATAGAGGCTTGAAAACACGCAGGAAAAACACGGGCAGAGGAAAGGTCGCACGCAGGCCAGAAACAGAAACGCACGACCTCAAGAAATTCTAAAAATCGCGCGCAGGTATAGGGCAAAACGCGACCAAAAATAATGACGATTCTCAGCCACGAAGACTCCAACCAAAAACCTTCGATTTCTCCTTGCAGACGAGCCCTACGAATTTTTCAGAAACCCTAAGCAAAAAAATTTGAATTATGACTTCTGTCAAGCCCACAAATTTTTAGGGTTTTGTTCTTTTCTGCTCTGATACCATGTAAAAGGTAAAAAGTCTCTTACATTAACATGAAAAAGATTACATTATAAAGAAGTGCATAAAGCACTGTAGATATTAATTATCTACCTACTGGTTACTTTAGAAACAGTAACATCTTCTAAGCTAAACTAACATAACATATTGACCATTAATAACAAGAGAATAATATATTATTCTAACATGGAGTACATGTTTAGACTTGAAGTCATCAAGGTTTTCTTTCCTGATTGCTTTGAAATTCCTACAAGCGCCTTGAATTTGGAGAAGAACTCCTCTATGCTTTTGCCACAATGGAGGAAATTGGAACTTTCTCTGTGAAGAATTTTCCTTAGCCAAATTTTGGCTATTCAATTTCATTTTGCAATACCTTCATGTGGACCATTCAACACTTAGCCAAGGTTTCGGATGAACTTTGCTTGTTTATTTTCTTTCAATTTTGAATTTAGCTTGTGCTATGTAGGACAAATTCCATCCTTGGACAAGGATTTTATTCAATTCCTCTTTATTCCCCTTCTCTTTATCCTTCTTCATTCTTCCTGTGTTCTTTCTGAGTTTTAGCCAATTTTCTGAGTTTTAGCCAATTTTCTGATCCTCTCCTTGTGCGAACTTAGACATTTTTCCTTCTTAGGCCATGTCGGACTTCATGTTATTTTGGACATTCCTTACTAGAGGGAGGTCGGACTTTGAAGTGCTTGTGCCAAGTCGGACTTTATGTCTTTTGTACCAAGTCGGACTTGCTAGTGGTTTCGCCATCTTCTTCTCTACTTCCAAGCGAACTTTCTTGGTGCCTTGACAAATGCATGGCGGGCTTCAAGGTAAGTTCTCCATGCTAAGAGGTGAGCGGACTGTGGAGACCTCTTTCCATAATGCAAGGGCGAACTTTGGAGTCTTCTTTCCAAGATGCAAAGCGGACTTCATGAATTTGTTTCCAAGAGGTGGTGGACTTCACGAACTTCATGCCATATTTACTTGATGCTTGGGCGGATTGAAGAGCACAAAAGATTTACTGAGAGGGGGGGCGGGGGGTGAATCGGTAAATCAAATACAAACTTTTATTTTTAATCTTTTCAAACTTTTTACAATCAATTTTTGATATGAACCAATTTCCCCAAATTGACACAACTTTATTGAAATAATATTTTTAAAATAGGCACCAACCTACAGATTTACACCAAGATGATTTAGTAGAATGTAGCCTACAAGGAACACCTAGACCTTTACAAATTTAGTAGACACCTGCCTACAAGGAGCACCAACCCATAATGCAAGGCACCAATCCTTGACTTGATGGAAGTGAGACTGCCTTCAATCTGATCTGCACAAGCCCAACTCTCCAATCTGCTCTATGTGATAAATAATATCACCTTCAGCCCACACAAGGTGATGGGAATCTGACTGAACTGCTAATCTCCAAAAACAACCACACTTTGAACTTGATTTGAGAGTTGAATATATAACTTGTTCAAAAGATGCAACACTTGATGAAACAATCACAACTTGTCTTTTCAAATCTCATTCACACCTCTTCAGATAAACTATTTGTTAATCTTAATTGATCTTATATAATCTGATCTTCTTCAAACTTTCTTTACAAAACATCATTCAAAAAGATTGACTTTAATTGTTATTAGTCGCACCACTTGAAGCTATTTACCTGTAGACACGTCCTTTCAGGCTTGAGTAAAGGAGTGCATCCCTTCAGAATTCTTTCAGACCCGACTTTTCATAGAGTAGATTAATTTTTAATCATCATAAAGGACGTTTTAAGAGAGTAATACACCCGCCTCTTTAGGAGAAGACGTCATATCTTTTCAGAATGCAAGCAGCTCTCTAGACGTGTCTCTATGATCAGTCGCATCATTTAAGATACGTCTTTTAGTGAAGAACAGTCGCTTCTCTAAACACGTCTTTTAGTAAAGTGCTTAATTAAAAATCACGTTCTAAAAGGCACGTCCTTCCAGATCAGCAAGTCTTTATGTCTTTTGGAGATCGCATCTGCTCATGTAAAAAATGCGTCTTTTAACTCTCCACATCATTTGTTTTGTCATAACAAATCATAAATTGGATTTGTTAGAACCCATTCTTCTAACAGTGTGTAATGTCCCCTTCTCAAACCTGATCTTTCCAGTGACCGTTGGCCTTTTTCTGGAGTCCCGAAGGCTAGTCGGAAGGTAAAATTAGGGTTTTCTATTTTTAAGGGTGTCTTTGCTCGGAGTTGGTGGATTCAATGGCGGATTCTTTCTGGGTTTTCAGAGAGCTTCGCAGTGGTATGTTCATTTCGGCATTCGGGAATTTACTATTTTTAGTAAATTCTATTTTTGGCAGTATTCTTGTTGAGTTCGGCATGGTTGACTCTCTGATTCAGTTTGATCTGTTGACTTGCTCTTGCATGGCTTTGGGGCACAATTGGAGAGATAAGTTGAGATATTTAATTAAAGTCACGTTTTAATATTATATTATAACGTTGACCCCCTTGGCCTAGTCTGTTGACTTCAAGTTGTTTTGAAAGGTGGTCTCTTGAGGGTGGCGCCTTCATAAAGGATTATTTCATAATTTTCTAAAGTCAAACCAAGCTCTAAAGTGGACGCCATTATTAAAATATTGAATTTAATTAAAAAGGTCAATATTGAGCTTGAAGGAAAAGGACGCCATTTCTTGAAGGGGATTAGGGTTTTGACTTGAAGAAGAGTTTAGGGTTTCGAGAAGTCAACAGGAAATTATAAAAGGAAGACTTGGTTCATCATTTCAGGATCTTTTGTCGACTATACTGTTATGCTACCGGATTGGCTCTGGATTTGCTTCGAGGAATGAAGGCCTCCTAGCTCGGGCATCGCTTCTTGTTTGCAAGACAACAACTAGTGGTGAAAATCGTCTCATTTGTGAGTTGCATTTAGTTGTGCATTGTTCTCAGCTTATTGCATTGTTAGTTTCGATTTGGCATGTTAGTGTTTTCAGCTTATTGCATTCATGTTACAGCAGATCCATGTTTTAATTCATAAATCATAAAATACCAAAAATATTGTTCTGGGTATTAACCCATTGTCTTTGCTAGGCTTAGGCGCCATTATTCCCAAATTTGTAGAATTTGTAGAGCTTTCATTTATTTTTAAGAGCAGATCGCCCTTTTCAGCTGGGCCGTACCATTTGATTTGCATTGGGGTTCGTGCATATTTAATGTGTGGGTTTTAGATCTGTTTTCTATGTCTGATCTTAGGCGTCTCCATTGTTAAGGCATATTGCATTTGATTTCTAGTCAATTGGAGGTCATACGTGAAAGATATGAGCATTTGAGTAGTTCCATAGACTGCTGTTTATTCATTTAATGAGCAGATTTGTAACAGAAATCAGAAATCAGTATCTTGATCCTTGAAAGGAGTTAGGTTTTGGTATTCCTATCCAAGATAAAAGTGGTTCTCTATGATGTAATGCTGATCCTTTAATTTCACAAGATATTGGCAGGCGAATACTTCTTATTTTGTAAAACTGACAGTAGTACTGGCAGTCTTTTATTTCTTATTCAAATCTGGTTGTAATTCTCGATTTCAATTAAAGTTATTGTAACAGTTTCAGCTCCGCCCTATGGTAGCTACTTTCCCATCCTGGGTCAGCAAGCACATTCTGGGTGTTGAGTATTCTCAGCTTTTAGCATTTCTCTTTCAAGCATTGTTATTGTAATCACTCCGTCATATGGTCGCCCCTCACTCCGCATTGGATTGGGTAGCACATACTTGACGTCGAGTTCCCTTTCTAGCATTTAGAGTAGAAGATCCTCTGACCAATGCTCGCCATCATCGGCGCCATACTGGTTAGAGTTACAGCATAAGCAGTTTGATTTAGATCCTCTGACCAATGCTCGCCATCATCGGAGCCATACCGGTTAGAGTTGTTTCAGTACGTTTGGGTTTATCTTCTAACCTTAACGGGTGCTTGATTTGTAATGTTGTAATCTGATAATTGAAAAATCGAAAAAATTGGCTCGGAATATTTCACAGTGTGCATTAAGAATTTCGATCTGTAGATGGCATGATATGACATTCAATTTCGATCTGACTTTTAGTTCATCCTTTGCATCACTCTGTCTTGTAGCAGAAGAATTTCGATCTGTAGATGAATGATATGACATTCAATTTCGATCTGACTTTTAGTTCATCCTTTGTTACCTTTATTCGAGTTTCAAATGTCTAAGAAAATTAATGCATCACTCTGTCTTGTAGCAATCTTTTACAATCTGTAGCATTTGTTCTTTTCGAGAAGAGAATTGAGTAGTTCTTTAAAATGAGTTCTTGATTAATGACAAACTCCATTAATCTCAACGATCATTGATAACAGCAAACTTCATGATTGTAATTAGCTTTCACCACTACACTTGTGCTTCATGATATTCTTTTCTTCAATAATATACTTCGAATTGATATGAACTTATCAATTTGAATGAACTTGCATGATCCATGTTCTTAATATCTCACTTGTGGTGTTTGATATCAATAACAATTTGACATCAATGACAACCTTTCCAACAATCTCCCCCTTTGTCAATGATGGCAACCTATCCTTCCTTATCATTTCTAATATTCCTCCATTCTACTTCTCTCCCCCTTTGATATCAATGGCAAAAGGGACTTCATCTATTTTGCATTTTTGTTGTTCCATGGAGCTATAAGATATTGTGTATAACTCCCCCTGAATATATGCCTCCACCAATTAAGTTGATGGATGTGGGACAACTCCCAATTTGTCCCTTAAATACTCAAATGTATCCCTTGGAAGTGGTTTGGTTAATATATCAGCAGTTTGTTCTTTTGTAGCTATATACTCCAAACGTACTTGTCCTTCTGCTACTTGCTCTCTTAGAAAATGATATTTAATGGGGATATGCTTGGTCCTTGAGTGCATCACTGGATTCTTGGAGACGTTGATTGCACTAGTGTTATCACAATAAATAGTGCAAGGATGATCATACTCCACCTTGATATCTCTTAAAGTTTTCCTCATCCATAAAAGTTGAGTGCAACATGCTGCTGCTGCTATATATTCAGCTTCTGCTGTAGATAGAGAGACTGATTCTTGTTTTTTGCTCATCCAGGATACTAAATTTCCTCCAAGAAAAAAAGCTCCTCCACTTGTACTTTTTCTATCATCCACATTGCCAACCCAATCAGCATCTGTGAATGCTTCAAGAGTGAAAATATTGTTGCTAGGGTACCATAAGCCATATTCCATAGTGCCTTTCAAATACTTGAATATACGCTTTACTGCATGAACATGCATTTCTTTTGGTGCTGCTTGAAATCTTGCCACAACTCCAATAGCTTGCATTATGTCTGGTCTTGTAGAAGTTAGATACAACAAACTTCCAATCATTGATCTATAAAGTGTTTGATTCACTTCTTGGGATTCATCATCTTTGCTTATCTTCCAACCTGTAACCATAGGAGTGCTAACATGATTGCAATCTTCCATCCTAAACCTTTTCAACATTTCTTTCACATATTTGGTTTGGGAAATAAAAATACCTTTGCTTGATTGTGAAATTTGTAGTCCAAGGAAGAAGGATAATTCTCCCAACATTGACATCTCAAACTCTTTTTGCATACATGATGAAAATTCTTTGCACATTTTGTCCTTGTCTCCACCAAAAATGATGTCATCGACATACACCACCACAATCAATAAATGTCCATCCTCTTCTTTGATGTATAGATTGCTATCTACATCTCCTCTTTTGAAACGTTGCTCTTTGAGATACTTGTCAAGTCTAGAATACCAAGCTCTAGAAGCTTGTTTAAACCCATAGAGAGCTTTCTTTAACTTGCACACATAATCCTTGTCTTCTGATAATAGGAAGCCTTCGAGTTGTTCAATATAAACTTCCTCCTCTAGATCTCCATTAAGAAAAGCAGATTTGACATCCATTTGATACACCTTAAACTTCTTGTGACTTGCATAGGATAAAAACATTCTAATTGCTTCAATCCTTGCAACTGGTGCGAATGTTTCCTCAAAATCTACTCCTTCAACTTGTGCATAGCCCTTGCACACTAACCTTGCTTTGTTCCTTGTGACTTGACCATCTTCATTTAATTTGTTTCTAAAAACCCATTTTGTGCCAATTACATTCTTATCTTTTGGTCTTGGGACAAGTTCCCAAGTTTCATTTTTCTCTATTTGATCCAATTCTTCATTCATTGCACCAATCCAACATTTGTCTTTGCTTGCTTCTTCAAAAGTTTTGGGCTCAACTTGAGATAGGAATGCTGCATGACAATCTTCATTGTAATTCACCATTTTCCTTGTAGATCTACATCTATCTTGAAGAATCAAATCTTCAGGATGGTTCTTTTGAACAAACTTGGAAGGTGTCTTTGGTGTCTTCATGGGAGTCTTTTGTGAAGATTCTTCTTCCTTTGCCTCTTCCTCCTTTTCTTCCTCTTGGGAGTCCTCATCCTCTTTGTCTTCATCATTCATAGTTTGAACATGGTGATCACTTTGTCCAACTTCTTTGAATTGCTTTCCTTCATCAATTCTTACATTAGCACTTTCAACAATTTTGTGAGTTCTTTTGTTGTAGCATTTATATGCCTTACTTTTTGATGAGTAGCCAAGAAAGATTCCCTCATCTGCTCTTGTGTCAAATTTGCTCAAATCTTCTTCATCTCTTCTAATGTAGCAAGTGCTTCCAAAAATTTTGAAGTACTTGACAGTTGCTGGTCTACCTTTCCAAAGTTCATATGGTGTCTTTTCATTGTTCACTCTTATTTGTGCACGATTCAAGATGTAAACTGCTGTATGAATTGCTTCCTTCCAAAAAGAATCTGCTATCTTGGTTTCATTTACATTGCCCTTGCCATTTCTTGAACCGTCCTATTTTTCCTTTCTACAACCCCATTTTGTTGAGGGGTTCTTGCTGCAGAAAATTGCCTTTTAATTCCATGCTCTATGCAGAAATTTTCAAATTCCTTTGATGTGAATTCTCCTCCTCGATCTGATCTAAGACATTTTATCTTGTTGTTTGCTTCATTTTCAACCAGCTCTTTGAAAGCTTTGAATTTATCAAAAGCTTCAGATTTTTCTTTCAAAAATGCAACCCAAGTCATTCTTGAGAAGTCATCAATCAGCAACATAAAATATCTTTCTCCATTCATGCTCTTGGATTTTGTTGGCCCACAAAGATCTGTATGTATGAGTTCTAATGGCTTTGATGAAGAATGCTCCTTAGACTTAAAGCTTGACCTTGTTTGCTTTCCAAGTTGACACTCTCTACAAATGATATTAGAAGGTTTTGTTATCCTTGGCATATCTCTCACAGCATTTGATTTGCTAACTTTGACAATATTATCAATCAGAGAAGCATATTTCTGGATTAGATTGTGTAAGCTTTTTTGGATCAATTTAAAACGTTTCGGATCACACTCCGTGATCCATCATCAGGATAGAGAGCTCAAGGAGATGAAAGTAGTTTGTTGCAGACCCAACAGGTATAAAAAGAGGCAAAAAGATGAAAGAGGGAAAGATGGCCTAGGGTCCAAGAGATGGGAGGAAAGAACATACCAAAATAAAATAAAATTATATATTAATGTTTTAATCTATTTAAATGTATCAATCAATTAAGTAATTTAAATCTATTGATATGTTTTAATCTATCAATCTATTAATCCATTTGGACGATTAATTGTATTAATCAATTTAGATAATTTTGAATATATTAATCTATAAAATAAAATTAGATAATTTAAAAAGTTAACATGTTAATATTTTATAGAGATGGAAGATAAATTAGATTTCTAATATTCCTTTATAAATAATTCTATAGAAATTGTTTAGATAGATGATTATATTTAAATATATTGATATGTTTGAATTATTAAAAAAATTGATATATTTTCAATGGATTAATATGTTTAAATGATTTAGAAATAAATTGTTATGAAGATGGAAGGTCAATTAGATTTATTATATTCATATTTTAATAATTCAATTAACATTATTTAGTTAGATGATTATATTTAAATAGATTGATTTATTTTTAATTATAAAATAGAATGATATATTAATATATTTGAAAGGTTTAAATATATTAATCTATTTGAATAATTTAAGTAGATTAATCTATTTGAGTAATTTAAATGTATTAATCTATTTGGATGATTAAATGTATTAATCAATTTAGATACTTTAAATATATTAATCTATAAAGAAGAATTAGATTTATTATAAATTATTATAAAGATGGAAGAATTAGTGGCAGAAATTAAATAAGCAATGCAAGAATAAAAAAGTGAAGGAAAGTAAAAAGGAGGTATATTTTTATTGGAAAATTAAATCTTTAATCTATATGACAGATTTAGAAATAGATATAATAAATATTCTCGTGTATTGAGATATTTTATTAGTAATCCAAATGAATAAATAGATTAATCTAATCGAATAATTTGAAAGTATTAATCTATTTGAATAATTTGAAAAGAATAAATGTTTAAAGAATTATGTAAATATGTTGGTCTATTTGAAAATGTGATTATATTAAACTATTTGAATATTTCAACATCTCTCAATATGTTTAGGTATTTCAAAATCTATCAATATGTTGAAAAATGTTAATATTTTATTATAAGGATGGAAGATAAATTAGAATTATTATATTCCTATTTAAATAATTATATATAAATAATTATATATAAGTAGATAGATAAGTATGAATTACAAAAGGTTGAACTATTTAAATAGATTAATATATTTACATGATTTAGAAATAAATTGTTATGAGGAAAATAAATTAGATTTATTATATTCATGTTTAAATAATTCTATAAAAATTATTAAAGTAGATGATTATATTTAAAAAATTAGATATATTAGAAATGAAAATATTAAATTATAAATTAACTATTCTATTTAGATAATTCTAGGGAGATTTATTATATTCCTATTTAGAAAATTCTATTAAAATTAATTAGATGGATGATTATATTTAAATAGATTGATCTATTTAAATTGTTAAATGGATTGCTCTATATTGATCTATTTAAATTATTAAATAGATTGCTATATATAAATGGACCAATCTATTAGATATAATCAATCTATATATATATATATATAATCAATCTATTTAAATAAATGTGTTGAAATATATTAAAAATTATATATATTTGATAAATTAATATATTAGAACTAAAGCTATGTTACTAAGGAAAATATAAAAATTAAATAAGTTATTATAAAGATGGAAGATAAGTTAGATATATTATATTCCTATTTAGATAATTCTATTAAAATTGATTAGATAGATGATTGCATTTAAATAGATTGAACTATTTAAATTATTAAGAAGATTGCTATATATAAATAGATTAAAAGATTTGAGTGAATTTAAATATAATAATCTATTTAAATAAATAATGATGGAAAGGATGGAAGAAAACGAAGGGGCAAAGAGGAAGAAAACAAAGGGGCAAAGAGGAAGAAAAGGAGGAACCGAACAAGGCAAGCGACCTCGGAGCCTCGAAGAGGGGAGGAAGGGGAAAAAGGAGGAACAGGGGAGGGGGAACAAGAACGGGGAGTTAAGATCGAGGGAGAGAGGGTCAAGATTGAAGGGGATGGCGGTTTTTAAGCGACGCCAAAAGAGGTTTCCAAGAGAGGCTTAAACCCCACCCTTCATCGCGATTGAGGTTGTTGGGGTGGTTGATGATTTGAATGGCTTCTTTGAGTTTCCTCTTGCGGAAGTTATCTTCAACGAACAAGATTTGGGTGTTTTCTAAACAGATATGGTGTTTGGTTGAAGAGGAGTGTTCGGCTAGGGCTGATTTAGAGACACGTTCATGATTGATGTCGGCACCATGCTCTCTAATTCTTGTGTTGAATGCTCGACCCGTTTCACCAATGTACGGAGTGCCACAAGAGCAAACCACTTTGTAGACTCCTGAGTTTTGATATATGTTTTTTGGGTCTTTGAGAGGCGGGATGCAGTTTCTTAGTGTTGAAAGGGGTTTGAAAGCACAACGCAGGCCTTTTTTAAGAAGGATTTTTGAGATTTTATGTGAGATGCCTTCTACAAAGGGCAAGGAGGCACTGGGGATACAGGTAGGTTGGGAAGAGGAGTTGGATTTGGAAGAGGAGGAGGAGAAGAAGCAACGCTTGGAATGGTTGAGGGCTCTGGAGATTTGTTTATTGGTGTAACCATTTAGCCTAAAGACCAGGCGAAGATGTTCCAACTCTTGGGTTAAGTTTTCCTCATCGCAGATACGATAGGCTCTTGTGGCAAGAGTTTTTAAAATTCCAAATTTTTGGCTAGGATGATGGTGAGAAGAGGAGTGGAGGTATAAATCAGTGTGGGTTGATTTGCGGAAGACGCGACGACCAAGGGATCCATCCGATTTTTTGAGGATTGATACGTCAAGAAAAGGTAAATGGTTATCGGATTCAAGCTCCTTAGTGAAAGAGATGGACGGAGCAATGCTGTTGAGGTGCACATGAAATTCTTCTAGTTTGTCGAGGCCATGGGGCCAACAAACATTGGTGTCGTCAACATATCGCTTCCACCATCTTGGTTTGAGGGGGAAGGACCTAAGGGCAATTTCTTCAAAGTGCTCCATGTACAGGTTGGCAATGATGGGAGAGAGGGGAGAGCCCATGGCAACACCATCAACCTGTTCATAAAAGACGTTTTGGAAAGAAAAGAAAGTAGATCTTAGGCATAATTCCACCAAGGTGGCGATCTCGACATCAATGTTTAGATGGCCTAGCCTTTTGTGCCATAACCAACTTTCATCCTCTTGTACTAGGTTGCAACTTTCACAACTTATCTCCTTTAAGATATACAAATTATGTTTCCTTTCAGCTTGAGCAACCAGCTTTCCATTTTTCTTGATATCACATGTATTAGAAAGGAATGTGATACTATGTCCTTGATCACAAAGTTGACTAACACTTAGAAGATTTTCTTTTAGTCCCTTAACATACAAAACATTTTGTTTGTGTTCTCCCATTATCTAGACTAAGTGTTCCTTTTCCTTTTATTTGTTTTCTTGTATTATCACCAAATCTTACTGTTCCTTAATCAGTAGGTTCAAGAGAGATGAATTTGCTCTTGTCACCTGTCATGTGCTTTGAGCACCCACTATCAATGTACCATCTATCCTTTTTACTTTCAACATGTAAAGCTGTTTGGATGAACATTGATTTTTCCTTTTTCCTCCACACTTTGATAGGTATTTCTTTCCTCTCAATGGACTTATCTTCTTTCTTGTTTTGTTTTGTTTTGGAGAGTCATTAAAAACTGCCCTACAAGCTTGTGCTTTGTGCCCTAAGTTATTACAATTGTAGCATAGACTATTATAGTCCATTAATGGTGTGAAAGAATTATAATCTCTCCTAAGGTAGCTAGAAATATTTTTCACTTTATTTTTACAATTTAAGGCCTTGTGCCCATATTTGTTACATAGAAAACAATAACCATTAAATGCATAGAAGTGCCTAGTATTCAGTCTTCTTTTAGGATCAGCACTTATCCAATCTTCTTCACCTTGCTTTGAGAAGGTCTTAGATTTTTCTTTAGAGTTAGCAACCTTCTTGGATTGTCCTTCAAAACAGCCCCCTATTTTGTTTTGAAGAAAATCTTGAGCCTTCATTAGCTCAATCAACTTGCTAGATTCTTCATCAATCTTTGTGTGTTGAACCTTTGTTTTCTCCAATTCCAATTTTAGCATTGCTATCTCTTGCTCCAGCTTGTTACATTTCATCTCCTTTGTATTGAGTTTGTTTTTCAATTCTTCTTCATTTCTTTCAGCTTCCATGATTTGAGCTCTCAAATCTTCAATAGTTTTGCTTGAATTCTCCAAGTCTTTTGCCATCACTTTGACCTTCAATTTGTACTTGGCAGCCTTCTTCTTCAAATCTTCATTCTTCTTATAAGCATAGTGCAGTTCTTCTTCAAGATCTACTTCCTCTCCTTCATTGCAATCTTGATCTATCTCCTCTCCTACATCAAAATCTTCATCAGCATTTAGTTCCTCACATTCAGCCATGAACAATATTTCCTCTTCACTATTACTAGAGCAATCTTCACTTTGTTCTTCAGAGGTGCTACTATCTTTCTTTGAATAGAAACTCTTCTTATGTTTTTGAAACTTCTTTTTTGAGTTGTTATTGAAATTCTTCTTTCCCTTTTTCTTGTTGCTGATTTCTTTTTCTTCTTCACTAGAGCTGTTTTCATTTTGAGGACATTTTGAGGCATAATGTCCAACTTTTCCACAATTGAAGCACTTAAAAGAAAATTTTCCTTTGTATTTTCCTTTTCCTTTCTTAAGTTTACCCATGAAGTAAGATTCTGCTTCATCACTTGATTTTTCATCCTTTTCTTCATGCTTGTTCTTGCCCTTTTTGGATGCTTTGAATGAGACTTTGTAATGTCCCCTTCTCGAACCTGACTTTTCCAGTGACCGTTGGCCTTTTTCTGGAAACCCGAAGGCTAGTCGGAAGGTAAAATTAGGGTTTCCTATTTTTAAGGATGTCCTTGCTCAGAGTTAGTGGATTCAATGGCGGATTCTTTCTGGGTTTTCAGAGAGCTTCGCAGTGGTATGTTCATCTCGGCTTTCTGAGCATCTTCAGGAATTTACTATTTTTAGTAAATTCTATTTCTGGCAGTTTTTCAGTTGGGTTCGGCTTGGTTGACTTCCTACTTCAGTTTGGTCAGTTGACTTGGTCATTATTGGCTTCAGGGCACAATTGGAGAGATAAGTTGATATATTTAATTAAAAGTCACGTTTTAATATTTTATTCGAACGTTGACCCCTTGGCCTAGTCTATTGACTTTATGTTGTTTTGAAAAGTGGTCTTTTTGAGGGTGGCGCCTCATTAAGGATTATTTTATATTTTATCCAAAGTCAAATCAAGATATAAGGTGGGCGCATTTATTAAAGTATTGAATTTATTTTAAAAGTGAATATTCAACTTGAAGGAAAAGGACGCCATCTTTGAGGAGATTAGGGTTTTTGACTTTGAGAGGAGTTTAGGGTTTCGAGAAGTCAACCTGAAATTATAAAAGGAAGACTTGGATCATCATTTGGGTATCTTTTATCTACAGGAATGTTATGCTGCCGGATTGGCTTTGGGATTGCTTCGAGGAATGAAGGCCTCCTAGCTTGGGCATTGCTTCTCGCTTGAAAGACAGCGACTAGTGGTGATTTAAGATAGATTTGTGAGTTTGCATTTAGTTTTGAGCATTGTTTCAGCTTGTGCATTATTAGATCTGTTTTGCATATTAGTGGGTTTCAGCATTTTGCATTTTAAGCTACAGCAGATCCGTGTTTTCATTTGTAAATCAGAAAACAAAAATAATCTCGTTCTGGGTATTGTGTCATTGCATCTTATTGGTAAGGGCGCCCCTTCATGAATATTTGCAGATTTTAATACGAAGCTTATGATTTTATAATGCAAATCCGTCATTCCTTGAAGGCCGAACTTTCTAGAGTGCATTGGGATTCGTGTCAGTAATTAATAACCATTTTTAGATGCCATTTCTTATTACTAAGTTAGGCGCCATCATTTTGAGGGTCTATTGCATCAGATTTGAGATCATTTGGGTGAGAAATGAGAGAGTTATGAGCATATGAGTAAATTCATAGGTTGCTGGTTTTATGACAAAAAGTGCAGATTTGTATGACAGTTTAAGAAATCTGCATCTTCCTTATCTGGTTGGTGTTGAGATTTCATTGTATACTTTGCAGAAGCTTCCTTGTTGAATGCATCATTTGAAAGAGCATCTTAAGTCTTGATATTGCAGGCAATGACATCTTTGTAAGCTGGCAGTAGTACTGACCAGTTGTTCTTATTATTGCTCATCGTTATTGTAATACTTATTCTTCCTTCAGTTCTTGTTGTAATAGATAAATCTCCGCCCTATGGTAGCTACTCTCCCATTCTGGGTTAGCAAGCACATTCTGGGTGTTGAGTGTTTTCAGCTTTCAGCATTTCTCTTTCAAGCATTGTTATTGTAATCACTCCGTCATATGGTCGCCCCTCACTCCGCATTGGATTGGGTAGCACATACTTGACGTTGAGTTCCCTTTCAGTATTTAGAGTAGAAGATCCTCTGACCATATGCTCGCCATCATCGGCGCCATTCTTGGTTAGAGTTGCTTTTTGCATAAGCAGTTTGATTCAGATCCTCTGACCAATGCTCACACCTTGCCCACATCGGGATCCTGGTGTACATACTGGTTAGAGTTGCTTCAGTACGTTTTGGTTTATCATCTAACCTTAACGGGTGCTTGTAATTTGAAATTGTAAAAAATCGAAAAAATTTGGCTCGGAATATTTCAGTGGTATCAGAGCCAAGATCCTGCCATCCTGTGCCCATCAGAGTTCACTTGACAGAGAAAACAGATTCTACATCAGAGGTGAGAGCTGAGTTCAGTATTAGCTTTCAGAAGTTTCAAAGATGTTGCATTTTCTAAGGTCTATGGGTCGTGAGAAGTCAGATTCAACTATGGCATCGGAGGAAGGAAAGGTTAGTGATGTCGTAAGGGACTTCATTGAATATGCCAAACAGTTTAAAAGACAATGTGAAGATGAGGCTGTCAAACTCCGTGAGCAATATCAAACCATGCCAGATGATTATAGGTACAATGTTTCATTTGATTCCCATTTGAAGTGTGTGGCGTCAGTGGAGCCCGAAAAGTTGAAGATGGTGGACCACATTAGGAAAATGATAAAAAGGGAAGCAGAACAAGCTTTGTTCGAAGAATCAAAGAAGGAAGGAGATGAAGTGCCTATTTGTGAATTGCAGCCGACAAATTTGCAAGTTGAAGAGAAAAATCAGTCATCTAGCATTGAAGATGGCACAAACAAGGTGCACATATCACATCAAAAAGAACGTGAGCTTGATGAAGATACCTTGGCAAGTGAAGAGTTAAGGGTAGAGCCTCATAATACGCCCCTTGACTTGCATGTGATAGCAAGTGAAGAAGAGCAAGTTGAAGGAAATACTATTGGTGTCTTTGAATCAGCTTATGACCGTTACCAAAGTGATGATGTTGGTAATGATTTCGAGGTGTTTGTACCTCCTCTTGTTGAAGATTTAGTGATGGATAGTTTTCCTCTTGTTGCTGTTCAAACTCCTCAAGAGTTTTCACAAGAGGAATTTATTACAAGTGATCAAGAAGACCTCTATGGCATGCATATGACTGTTCATGATGAGATCAGAAACATATCTATAGATGATAGGTTCATTGAAGATAAGGATGATAAAAAATTTCAAACAGCTAGCTCTAAAGATTCCTTACTTCCTTTCAGTGACAGTGCTAAGGGTGGTTTTGAGTTTGAACTTCAGACCCAACCATTGGAGGGAGGTACTTATGAAGACACCAGCTTTAGTGATTTGGGAGTTGACCTATTCCAAGAATCAACACTCCAAATGTTGCACAAAGAACACTCTTCTTGTGATCAAAACAATCAGCCTCTCACCATTTGGGATCCAGGTGTGAAGGCACTTAGTGATGACAAGCCGGTATGGGATGAATTTCCCTTTGATCCGGATGAAGAAATGGAACTTGATAAGGGTTCTCTATCAGCAGACAATGGTATTAATATGCTTAAGTTTGGGGCTGCTTTCAAGTTTGATCAAAGTAACATGGAAGAGGAAACAGAGTTTGAGGGCCATATGGCTCTTGAAGATGAAAGGTTTGGAGGAATTACCAAACACAAATCTGATTTATCAGGGCAGGAAGCTGATTGCAATCAACAAGTTGAAGGCTTAGTGGAGTATGATGTTTTCCAAGACATTGAGCATTCCCCACTAGTTGGTGGTGAAGTACAAGAATGTTGGAGCAACAATGAGGGCAGCAAAAGCGTGAAACGAAGTTCTGATTTTCAGTTACAGCCTATCAGCAATTCACCATCTTCGCATTCTTATGAGTGTGAAGGCCAACCTGAGGTGTCCGTTGAAGATGAAGTGCGAGTTCTATCTAGATTTGATCGCACACATAGTCTGATTGAAGGGCTTATTTGGGATGCCCAACTTGAAGAGAGACAAAGAGGAGTGAAATATGAAGTTGCTCTTCCCAATTTGCAACTTATCAGAGACTCAGTGGAGACATTGAAGTCGGAGTACTTAGGCTTGATTGAAGATAGAAATCATGCCGTTGAATCTGCAAAGAAGGCCTTCATTGTTTTCGAAGAAAGGGAGAGTATGGTTGATAAGCTCACTTTGGAGCTTAAATCAACAAAGGACAAGTTGAAAGAAACTCAGTTGGATCTAACAGAGGTTGTAGACCAGTTTGCAGATTTCAAACTTTTCAAGGAGCAAGAGGATGCACAAAGAGCTAAAAAAATCAATCAAGTGATTGGAGATTTTGACTGTCTTCAAGAGGAGTTTGATCTTGAAAGCATTTCAAGAAAGTCAGAAGTTGCATGTGCAGATTTGGGGCAGCGAGACGAAAGGAATGGCTTCCAAGTCTTCGACAATCCCTTCTTTGAAGTGGGTGCTGAAGCAACTTATGACAATCCTCTCTTTGTTTTGAAAAATGAGTCAAGTAGTGAAGTGACCAAGCATGAGGTCAAGCGTGAACTCCAATCTAAGGATGCCTTGATATCACTCCATGAAGATGTGCCACGTATGTTGAGTAGTAACGGATGCATAAGTGGGTTTGAGGATGGAGTTTCTACATGGGAGGTGACGAAGCAAGGAAATTTCAACATCTATGACATCAAGGTGTTGATGAGACAAGTCTTGGTAGCTGTTGGTAACTTCATTACAGCAGCAACGAGTGAAGATTTCAGACCTACTACTCAGGAGGAATGGGAAAAAAGTGAACTAGACTTTGGTGGGTGCACTCTTGAAAATCCATCCCTTGGGTGGAATGATGTTTGGAATCACATTGATCAGTTTTGGGAGCTGAATTTGAAGCCACTTTATGTTTCATACTCCCTTAAGGTGGAAGCTTTCATGGTTAAGCTTCAAGGATTTACTAGATGGGGCATCAGTTTCGTGAGAAGGCACGTGGTTCTCACTAGCACTTGGGAATGTGTAGAGATTTCCTTGCAGTGTGTTGAAAATCACTTTCAGTTGGGTATCCATGCTTGGGATTCTCAACTTGGGTTGTCAGAGTTTATTACTTATGGAAAAGACTCTTGGAGGGATAAGGAACAAATTTCCAGACTTGTTGATGTTGTTCCCTTCATTTCCAGCTACTTGATGGTTCCGTTTGTTCATCAACAAATGGATTGGAGAGAAATTTTGAATATGGGTTGGAAAGATCAACGATCGGTAGTTCTTGGAAGTGACTTTCAGCTCAGACAAGGGCAGATTTTGAGACACGAGTTTGCTGGTTGGAGGCAGACCAGCCACCTTACTTATGGAGTTACTTTCATTCAGGAGAGTTGGTACCTCACTCCTGATCAAAGAAGTGGTAGTTTTCTGATGGAGATGGCTTTAGTGGGTTTTTCAGCCACTTTGGAGGTTTGTGATGCAAACTCTGATGGTTTATTTTCATTATTGGTTCATGACAATGAGCTACCCCATGTTTTGAATCTATATTCTGAGACTCTTGGAGTTGGAATAGTAAGAGTGATTAGAAGTCTTCATGGTGGTGTCGATATAATTCAATTGATGCATAGTAGCTCCAGAAGAAGCCATGAGGCTAAATTTGTTGAGCTCTTGCCAAAGATTGCTTTCCTCTTTGCAAGAAGATTTGAAGATATCATTTTTTCCATCAGGGCTTCGTTTGTTGCAATATGGAGGTATGTTGAGGAGTTTGATTTTGAGTTGAGCAGCCTATCCATTGTGGTTGACAGTGGTATAGTTGATACTGTTGACTTTGGGCCTCTTGGACATGAGACGTTGCATGAAGCTGGTCTTAGTCCTTTTAAAATTTTCAGTATGAGTATCATGGACAGTAACACTTTGGGGTTACAAGGAAGGTTAGTGCAACATAGGCATGATGATTTCACGGATGTGATCAGAGTGGAGCAGCATCGGCATGGTGGGTCCTTCCTGCGATGGGTGTGGGAACCAGGGATCATACTTGTTGCGTATGGTTTAGTTTTAAAATTTCTGGAGTTGTGGTGGTATTGCTTGAGGACAAGCAATTTTGGGAAGGGCGGATTGTAATGTCCCCTTCTCGAACCTGACCTTTCCAGTGACCGTTGGCCTTTTTCTGGAAACCCGAAGGCTAGTCGGAAGGTAAAATTAGGGTTTCCTATTTTTAAGGATGTCCTTGCTCAGAGTTAGTGGATTCAATGGCGGATTCTTTCTGGGTTTTCAGAGAGCTTCGCAGTGGTATGTTCATCTCGGCTTTCTGAGCATCTTCAGGAATTTACTATTTTTAGTAAATTCTATTTCTGGCAGTTTTTCAGTTGGGTTCGGCTTGGTTGACTTCCTACTTCAGTTTGGTCAGTTGACTTGGTCATTATTGGCTTCAGGGCACAATTGGAGAGATAAGTTGATATATTTAATTAAAAGTCACGTTTTAATATTTTATTCGAACGTTGACCCCTTGGCCTAGTCTATTGACTTTATGTTGTTTTGAAAAGTGGTCTTTTTGAGGGTGGCGCCTCATTAAGGATTATTTTATATTTTATCCAAAGTCAAATCAAGATATAAGGTGGGCGCATTTATTAAAGTATTGAATTTATTTTAAAAGTGAATATTCAACTTGAAGGAAAAGGACGCCATCTTTGAGGAGATTAGGGTTTTTGACTTTGAGAGGAGTTTAGGGTTTCGAGAAGTCAACCTGAAATTATAAAAGGAAGACTTGGATCATCATTTGGGTATCTTTTATCTACAGGAATGTTATGCTGCCGGATTGGCTTTGGGATTGCTTCGAGGAATGAAGGCCTCCTAGCTTGGGCATTGCTTCTCGCTTGAAAGACAGCGACTAGTGGTGATTTAAGATAGATTTGTGAGTTTGCATTTAGTTTTGAGCATTGTTTCAGCTTGTGCATTATTAGATCTGTTTTGCATATTAGTGGGTTTCAGCATTTTGCATTTTAAGCTACAGCAGATCCGTGTTTTCATTTGTAAATCAGAAAACAAAAATAATCTCGTTCTGGGTATTGTGTCATTGCATCTTATTGGTAAGGGCGCCCCTTCATGAATATTTGCAGATTTTAATACGAAGCTTATGATTTTATAATGCAAATCCGTCATTCCTTGAAGGCCGAACTTTCTAGAGTGCATTGGGATTCGTGTCAGTAATTAATAACCATTTTTAGATGCCATTTCTTATTACTAAGTTAGGCGCCATCATTTTGAGGGTCTATTGCATCAGATTTGAGATCATTTGGGTGAGAAATGAGAGAGTTATGAGCATATGAGTAAATTCATAGGTTGCTGGTTTTATGACAAAAAGTGCAGATTTGTATGACAGTTTAAGAAATCTGCATCTTCCTTATCTGGTTGGTGTTGAGATTTCATTGTATACTTTGCAGAAGCTTCCTTGTTGAATGCATCATTTGAAAGAGCATCTTAAGTCTTGATATTGCAGGCAATGACATCTTTGTAAGCTGGCAGTAGTACTGACCAGTTGTTCTTATTATTGCTCATCGTTATTGTAATACTTATTCTTCCTTCAGTTCTTGTTGTAATAGATAAATCTCCGCCCTATGGTAGCTACTCTCCCATTCTGGGTTAGCAAGCACATTCTGGGTGTTGAGTGTTTCAGCTTTCAGCATTTCTCTTTCAAGCATTGTTATTGTAATCACTCCGTCATATGGTCGCCCCTCACTCCGCATTGGATTGGGTAGCACATACTTGACGTTGAGTTCCCTTTCAGTATTTAGAGTAGAAGATCCTCTGACCATATGCTCGCCATCATCGGCGCCATTCTTGGTTAGAGTTGCTTTTTGCATAAGCAGTTTGATTCAGATCCTCTGACCAATGCTCACACCTTGCCCACATTGGGATCCTGGTGTACATACTGGTTAGAGTTGCTTCAGTACGTTTTGGTTTATCATCTAACCTTAACGGGTGCACTGGCTTGAATGTTGTAATCTGTTATTTGAAAAACGAAAAAAATTGGCTCGGATTATTTCAGACTTCCTTTTGTGGTGATCTTCCTTCAATCCTCATCTCATAGGCAGCAAGGATTCCATGTAATTCATCTTTGGTTAGCTGATCCAAGTTTGTTAATTCCTCCAATGCTGCAACCTTGGCTTCAAACTTTGTAGAAAGAGATCTTAGAATTTTGTCAATAATGAAGTCATCCTTGATCTCTTCACCAAGTCCCCTCATGATATTTACTGTTTCATCAACACGAAGGAAATATGAAGCAATATCTTCATCATCCTCCATTTTGAGAGTCTCCAACCTTCTTCTATGAGTTTGCAACTTTGCCTTCTTAACTTTTGCATCTCCTTCATAGATATTTTGAAGTTTGTCCCAAATCTCTTTTGTTGATTTGCATCTCATGACTTTTGTAAACTCAGAATCTGTTAGGCTGCAAAGAAGAGCATGCTTAGCCTTTGCATTGTTTTCACTTCTCTTTTTCCCTGCTTGATCCGTTGGAGGGGTCGCTGGAGGTGAATACCCATCAACAACAGATTGCCACACATCAAACCCAAGTGCATTCAAGTATGCTTCCATCTTGATATTCCAGAATGCATAATTAGTCCCATCAAATATGGGTGCTTTCACAGTGTTGCTTTGATTCGCCATAAGTGCTCTTAAGGATCTCCTTCAAGCGGTTAGGCTTTCAAGAAGTACCTTGCTCTGATACCAATTGAAGAGCACAAAAGATTTACTGAGAGGGGGGGCGGGAGGGTGAATCAGTAAATCAAATACAAACTTTTATTTTTAATCTTTTCAAACTTTTTACAATCAATTTTTGATATGAACCAATTTCCCCAAATTGACACAACTTTATTGAAATAATATTTTTAAAATAGGCATCAACCTACAGATTTACACCAAGATGATTTAGTAGAATGTAGCCTACAAGGAACACCTAGACCTTTACAAATTTAGTAGACACCTGCCTATAAGGAGCACCAACCCCTAATGCAAGGCACCAATCCTTGACTTGATGGAAGTGAGACTGCCTTCAATCTGATCTGCACAAGCCCAACTCTCCAATCTGCTCTGTGATAAATAATATCACCTTCAGCCCACACAAGGAGATGGGAATTTGACCGAACTGCTAATCTCCAAAAACAACCACACTTTGAACTTGATTTGAGAGTTGAATATATAACTTGTTCAAAAGATGCAACACTTGATGAAACAATCACAACTTGTCTCTTCAAATCTCATTTGCACCTCTTCAGATAAACTATTTGTTAATCTTAATTGATCTTATATAATCTGATCTTCTTCAAACTTTCTTTACAAAACATCATTCAAAAAGATTGACTTTAATTGTTATTAGTCGCACCACTTGAAGCTATCAACCTATAGACACGTCCTTTCAGGCTTGAGTAAAGGAGTGCATCCCTTCAGAATTCTTTCAAACCCGACTTTTCATAGAGTAGATTAATTTTTAATCATCATAAAGGACGTTTTAAGAGAGTAATACACCCGCCTCTTTAGGAGAAGACGTCATATCTTTTCAGAATGCAAGCGGCTCTCTAGACGTGTCTCTATGATCAGTCGCATCATTTAAGATACGTCTTTTAGTGAAGAACAATCGCTTCTCTAAACACGTCTTTTAGTAAAGCGCTTAATTAAAAATCATGTTCTAAAAGGCACGTCCTTCCAGATCAGCAAGTCTTTATGTCTTTTGGAGATCGCATCTGCTCATGTAAAAAACGTGTCTTTTAACTCTCCACATCATTTGTTTTGTCATAACAAATCATAAATTGGATTTGTTAGAACCCATTCTTCTAACAGTGTGTATTAAGAATTTCGATCTGTAGATGGCATGATATGACATTCAATTTCGATCTGACTTTTAGTTCATCCTTTGCATCACTCTGTCTTGTAGCAGAAAAATTTCGATCTGTAGATGAATGATATGACATTCAATTTCGATCTGACTTTTAGTTCATCCTTTGTTACCTTTATTCGAGTTTCAAATGTCTAAGAAAATTAATGCGTCACTCTGTCTTGTAGCAATCTTTTACAATCTGTAGCATTTGTTCTTTTCGAGAAGAGAATTGAGTAGTTCTTTAAAATGAGTTCTTGATTAATGACAAACTCCATTAATCTCAACGATCATTGATAACAGCAAACTTCATGATTGTAATTAGCTCTCACCACTACACTTGTGCTTCGTGATATTCTTTTCTTCAATAATATACTTCGAACTGATATGAACTTATCAATTTGAATGAACTTGCATGATCCATGTTCTTAATATCTCACTTGTGGTGTTTGATATCAATAACAATTTGACATCAATGACAACCTTTCCAACACGGACTTCCTTGAGCCTTTGACACTTGTGGCAGACTTCCTAATGCCTTTGACATTTTCATTTTCTTCCCCAGGTCAGACTTTCTCTCTGCCTTGTCAGACTCTTGGTGGACTTTGCTAAGTGCTTGATGTTTTCTCCTTGGTGCCAAGGTTGGACTTTCCTCTTGTCTTGCCATCTCCATGGCGGACTTGGAGCTTGTCTTGACATTGCTTTCCCTTCAACACTTAACCAAATTTTTGCCAATACGTAGCCAATTTCATGAAATTTTCTTCCCAAGGCATCCATACTTAGTCATCTTTTTTTAATTTTCCTTCCTCTTGGCTGGGCGGACTTCATGAACCTCATGCCATGCCTTCCTTGACTTGGGTAGACTTTCCTTCAAGCTTGCCATAGGGTTGGGCGGATTTCCCAATGGTCACAACATCTAGCGCCAACCTGAATGAATGTTCTTGAACATTTCAAAGATAGAATTTCCTCCAAACCCAGAATCTTAGATTAATTCTAACTATCTTACCCTTTGGCTAAGAAGAGTACCAAAAGGGAAGAGGAATCCTTGACTATATCATGACCTTTTATCCCTCAGTTACAAGTGTGTGCAAATGCGTTTATTTCTGTCTCATGAGACCATTATGACTCTTTGGTTCCATCATGGCATTCTTGTGTAGTTTTGTCTTAACTCCTAAAGCATCCTTGGATAGAGCCTCGCTGCCAGCTAGCGTCCATAACCCCAACGAGGTTATCTCTATAATCTCATGGAGATTGCTCTACTTCCAGCAATTTATTATTTTTATTCTTTGTTTGTTTATTGAGTGTACGCTTGTAGAGATGTCTGCACACCCAAAGCCAAGTGTTCTGATCTTTCATTTTTTTCTTTTCCTTTTGTTCATTTTGAAGCAAATTATAATGCAGGTTTTAAAGCAGCCAAATAAAAGTACTGAGATCTCAGGTTCTGGTTTTATTTTCTGTTTTTAACTGCATAAAAGAAAAAGGTTGATATGAATGTTCTAGGCATCTAAAATGTCAAATTTAAATAGGGTTGGATATGGCACATGAGATTTACAAAACAACCTGATAAACCAAATTCCCAAATCTGAACAGGGCTTCCTTTTTATTGACTTTCTTTTATCAAACAGATTACAAAAATAATGGCAAAGAATGCAAGAGCACGAATGGAACAATTTGTAGGAGTATCTAATTATTTTCTGATATAATAGAAGTGAAGAACGATATGGTGCATGAGAAATGTCTGAACTAAGACCTGTTTTTACTATAGTTGCTGCCTTAATCTTTTCACAGTAAATGAAAGTAGATCAGAAAAATAAATAAAATGAATTAATTTTCAGACTAATCAATGAGAGGAATACCTGACTCTTGCATTGGAAAAGAGGCTGACTTTAATTTTTTTTTTTCTCCCAGCGATTTCCTTCGTTCCTCTGGGTTTTACCAATAATAATAATTTCCCAGAAGCTCCGGCCTCTTAAGTCTCTTCCTTCAGCTTCTGGTCAATTTCTTGTCCAAGTGCTGATAAAAGAATTCAACGCCTTCTCTATTTATTATTTTCTTTCTCCTTATATTTTTGGCATGTTTACTATTGACTATAGTTCCAGATTTTATTATTATTATTATGTTTTAATCCACCGTTTTATCTTTCCTTTTCCAATGTCTACGATGACTTAAGTTTCAGTTTTTATTTATTTTAAGCTCACTGTATGACTAAAGTTGGAGTTATTTAATTTTTTTAACCCATAGAACTTCACTTTTCTCCTCCATGCTTTCATGTGATTCTTTCCACTCCTGTGCATGCAAAGTTTAAATAAACTAAAATATTTTTATTTATTATTTTTTTTATTTTTAACTTTTACTATTATTTTTTTAGTAAAGTCTTTTAAATTAATTTATTAATTTTTTTGACTTCCACCTCTTCCTGTGAATGCATGCAGCAAACAAAATATAGGTATCTTTAATTTATTAATTTAACTTTTACCATTAAGAGAAATATCACCTTCCTTTCTGCTAGCACTCAAGGCTGACAGGAGAAGATGATGAGAGATGACACCTTGCTAAGAGAATGGAGCTTCGTAGACCCTGTAAAAACAATGGTGTTGCAACAAGATAGCACTGTAGAGCCCAAGAAGAGAGTTTGTAGCAGCAAGAAGAGGCAAGAATATGATTGAGAAGAGCTGAAGAATGAGCTTGAAAATGAATGAAGCAGCATGAGATGGAGTTGGAGAATGTTCAATCATGAAAGAATGAGTTTGAATTAGCAAAATGGAGGTAAAGGGATGATTTTGATTGGTCAAGAGTTGCAAAGGATGTTACATTTGTGAACAACCAAAAACGTAACGCCTCTACAAATTCTAGAGGTAGGAATCCTGTCAGGATGGAAGCATAGTGCGTGGATGTCCACACAACATGCACACATCCTTGACAAAAATTCCTCCACCGACTCAAAAAGGGAAGGACGCATGGAAGGAATGGGAAGACGATAGTGGGATTTGCATCATTGAACTTATAGTTTCTAAAGGGTAAAACAAATGGGAAATTTTCCTAGGGTGCAAATTTGCGCTATTACATTTTGCCCCCACTTTAGAAAGTATACGTGTTAGTGCATATGAGAGCTAAAGTAGAAAGAGGTTGAAGAGAATATACTAGTAACACTGAGGAAGCAGATCTTTGATCCTGTGTACTTGGATGTGAGAGAGGAAGCTCCACAAGTTCTCGGTCCTACAAAGTTAGCTGCAATCTCACCATAAACATGTTAGGTTGTAGACAAAACATGTTAGGCGAAAAAACTAATCATAAGATACACATTCATAAGACACACAAGCTTACATGATAAGGCACATCCTGATCAAATACACTGATAAGGTAGATAAGCCTGCGGCTACTGCAAATTGCATTGCAGGAAAATCACAGAAAAGGCGGGTCTAGTTAGGCTGCCCCCAAGCTAGACGCTAGGATATAAGATGTTTGACAGCAAGACACACAACATCAAATATCCGATAAAAGAAACACATTGCAAGACATCAAAAAGATCTTTTGAGAGGAAAGCTTTCAAAGGGGTTCCTTCGGTAGGGAACCCTTCAAGACACCAAGGGGCCCATTCAAAGGAACACACCAATTGAAAGGCACCACATTTTTCCACAAGTTATCTTGTCATCAAGGGCTCCTTTTGAAAGATCTTTCATCAAGGAATTCGTTGGAAATAATGCTCCTTTTTAAAGGAAAGTTTCCAGAATCTTTCATTTTAGAAAAAGTGCTCCTTTTTCAAAGGCAAGTTTTCAGACTCTTTTGCATACAGGACCCTTTTTGAAAGAAAAATTTCATCCAGGATGTTGATGTTTATATTTAGCTTCAGTCGTATTCTTCCAGCACATTATTTGTTCTTGATTGAATAAATTAAATGTAATGTCCCCTTCTCAGTTGTGATCATTTCAGTTGACCGTTGGCCTATTTCGGGGACCCGTAGGCTACGCGGATGGTGAAATTAGGGTTTCCTTGTTTTGAGGAGGTTTTTGCTTGAAGTTTGGAATTCTGATTGCGGATTCTTTCTGGGTTTTCAGAAAGCTTCGCAGTGGTATGTTCAGTTTGGCATTCCGAGCAACTTCGCAAATTTACTATTTTTAGTAAATTCTATTTTTGGCAGTGGACAGTTTGGGTTCAGTTCAGTTGGTCCTCTTCTTCAGTTGTTTCAGCTGGCACTTCAGTTCTTGGCCTTGGGCGCATATTTCTTGGAGAGATAAGTATTTTCATTATAATATTATTATTTTAATATTATACCCCCTTGCCTAGCAGTACAACTTTAAGTTGTTTTTTTAAAAAGGGGACTTTTGAGGGTCAAGGCGTCATAAGGAGATAAATTATATTTTTAATGTCAAATATGGAGCTTAAGGAAAAGGACGCCTTTTTGAAGGGGTTTAGCTTTATTTTAAAAAGTGAAATATTTCAAAGGTGAAATGCGGCACCATCTTTTGGAGGGAAAAGGTGAATTTGAAATTAGGGTTTGGGCACCTTCTTGAAGCTTCTAGATGATTCTCTCTTGTCTATTTAATCAGGCCACAACTCTTCATTTGGGATCTTTTGTCTACTACATCGTTATGCTGCTGAATTGTCTTCAGGCACTCGCTTCGAGGAAAGCACACCTCCTAGCATGGGCTCTTCTTCTTGCTTGAAAGATAGCAACTAGTTGAGAAGGTTAGCTTGTAATAGGTTTGAATTGCATTTTCAGTTGGGTAATTGCATTTTGGAGTTCTAGTTTGCATTATATGTCATATTTTTGATTTTGCTGAAAGTCAATGTGGAATGTAAGTTTTATTCATAGCTCATGAAATAAAAATGCTATCATTCTGGGTACTGAGTCACTTGATTTGTTTATGAAAGGCGACCATTCTAGCATGTTATCAGATTTTATTAGTGACTGTTTGATTTTATAGAGGAAATTCGCCCTTGCAGCTGGGCCGTACCATCTTGAAGTACATTGAAGTTTGTGCCAAATAAAATAAGGCTTGTTTGGGGTGGTTTTGGGATTGCATCTTGGGCGCCTATATCAGTATAGTAATCTGCATTTGATTTCTCATCAATTGGATGTGTTTAGAGTGAGTTATGTGCATTTTAGTGAGTTATTATGCTGCTGTTCTGTATTAAATCTGTCAAAAACAGTCATACCAGATTTGGGGAAAATTCATTAGTTGTGTGAGGAGTTGATATTCAAAGAGTTTGTGAGTGTGGAAGAGAGTTCTTATCTTGTTATAGCTTTGGAAGTTCTTATTCTTATGATATTGGCAAGCTCTCTAATTTATTGTAAGCTGAACAGTAGTACTGTTAGCAATTCTCTCCTTTCATTTTGAATTTACATGTACTCCCCACTGAATAAGTGGAAGAGGCTGGCTTGCCGCCTATTTGCTTTCAGTTGAGTAGTTAGGGACCCTCTGACCATATGCTCGCCATCAATCGGCGCCATCCTTGGTTAGGGTTACATTCTGTTCATCATGCATTGATCCTCTGACCATATGCTCGCCATCTCTCGGCGCCATTCTTGGTTAGAGTTCCCTTCAGTTTGCATTTGCATAGATCCTCTGACCAATGCTCACACCTTGCCCACATCGGGATCCTGGTGTACATTCTGGTTAGAGTTACTTTCCGCATCGTTTTGGTTTATGCTAACCTTAACGGGTGCGTGTTGAATTGTAATCTCATTGCAAAAAACAAAAAAAAATTGGTCCGGTTCTTTACATTAAATAATAGCTTGAGAGCTATTTAATTTATAGAGTTCATATTCTTAATTGGCACGAGTTCATATATGTGCCGACTTTCTTCTCATTGGTTGCGTCCAAATGAAAAAGCATTATTGGAGGCTGACTTGAAGACTTGTGAAGAAGCACATGTTTCTATGAGAGTCCGACCTCTTGTTATTGCATTTTATAATATCTCTATGTCAACCGACGTTGTTCTTGAAGAGTTGCGTCTCTTCTATCATTTGATATATATATGACTTCATTTGTTCACAAATGACCATCCATTCATTTGCACTTCAGTTCATTCTCATACAGTTCGAAGTTCATCATATTCATATCCATTCAAGAGCAATATGAGATTTATATAGAAGGCTGAGATAATCATTAGAGAGTTGTATTCATTCAATCTGTATTCGCATCAGTTTGTGATGCTGTGTATTGGCCTTTTGAGTGGCCTATTGTATATGTATCATTCATGTTGAAGACTCAATAATATAAGAGATATTATTGGCTGGGTTTTTCTCCCTCAAGAGGAGGGTTTTCCCTGCTGTGTTTTGTGTCAAGTTTTGAATTAATTTATGTGCATGTTAATCTGATCATTAAATTTAACACAAGAGTCCTTAGAGAATACAACCTTTTTGAAAAAGAGATTTCAATAAGAGATTCTTTCGTCAAGGAATTCATTTTGAAGAAATTTTTACACCAAGGAATCCCTGTGAAAGAATTCACCTTATTGAAAATTAGAACATGGTAGCCCCCCCTTAAGATGGTGTGTGTTGCTCAAAGGAGCACAACATCCTAAGGAGAGAGAAATGAGAGTCAAAGATGTGGCACGAAATACATGGTGAGATGTATTCGTGGTATGTTGTCACACACATGCGAGGGACAACACATAAGAAAAACAACACCAAGTAGCAAACAAGTAGAGACGAAAAAATCAAGAGACAGGGGGATTTGAGAATTCGGGGTCAGATCCGTTCATAGATACAAGTAGATATAATATAGTGTATGAATGAATGGTCATCAATCCCCAAAGTTCTTAGAACATGAAGAAGAGCACATGAAGACAAAATAAAAAGTAAAAATTGGGTCAACATGGAAGAAGGCCTAAATGCCCTCAACGCTTTGCATTGTCCCCAATATTGAAAAACAATTTCACGACACATAGAAGAATGATGATATAAACAAAAATGGTGTATGACAAAATTTTCACGCTTGTATCCAAGCACCTACAAGGATAGCAAGGGTCCTGTAGGTAGGATCACAAACACAAATAGACAAGCACAGGGGAACACAAACACACAAACAAATCTATGCTATAGATAAAAAAGAGTTACCACTGTAATCCTCATCGACTAGTAGGTTGGCTTGCTCCCAATCTAGATCATTGTAAGGGAAGGGTAGAGGGGCCTACAACGGCAGGATAGCAAGGGTGGTACCCTCCGACTTGCCTGCAACAAGGGCCAAGGAAGAAGGCCCCTCAAGGTCTTCTTCACTAAGCTCTTGTGAAGCAAAAGTCATCAATCTTGCAAAGATTGAAGATAGAGCCGGGATATCATCCATGAAATTGAACATGCACTTCACTGGTGTGCCATGTGTCAATTGGGTGGGAGGAGGAGGTGTTTGAGAGCCACTGCCAACCTCATCAAGAGGGGCAGCGACAAACTTTGGGGATGCAAGGGTCGCCTCTGTCATGAAGACAACATAGACCAAGACAAAACTAGCTTCCGAAGAAGGCGAATCCTTCTTCTGAGCTCCACTCGCAAGGTGGTCATCCTCCAGCTTATGCTTCAATGGAATATGTGGAATCCCCACAAAAGAAGCGAAAACGAAGGAGGAAGAAGACAAAGCCGCAATAGACACCACTGTTGTATTCAACGTGTCGATGGGATGAGAGAAAGGAGGGATGTTTGGGAGGGACATTAAGAGAGGGGGCTCCATAGAGGGAGTGATGAAAACTTGCACCCTTTTGGGGTGAGCATTATCAAGACCCGTCGGAGGAGCTAGAAGCAAAATAGAGGCAATGGGAACTGAGGCAAAAACAACAGGAGAAGGTAGAATAGTAGCAAAAGATGTAGGGACAGACGCCACTGTCTCCCCCTCAGTCTTCTGCAAGGTGGTGTGTTCAGCAGCCAAAGCCTTTTGCTTGTGCTTGTGCTCACACGCAAGCCGGTTACGTCAGCTGCAAGCACTGGAAGACATGGCTTGAGAAGAGACTGGAGGCTATTGCTTAGCTGTAGGAGTATTCTTCACAACTGTTTTTGGTGGAAGGATGGTCTCTTGGGCAGGGGCAGGAGGAAGAAGCATAGGAGCAGAAACAACCATAGGAGGAGAAAGAAAAATAGGCACCTCGACGGCGGGCCTCTTCCCGTTCTCTACCTTAGGGGTAGGTGGAAGAACAGTAGGAGGCCATGGAGGCCGAGAAGTTGGAACAACCCCAAGGGAAGACTTCCCTCTGCCATAGACAGTGGGTCGTGGTACCATGGGTAGCATAGGAAGCTCATCAACTTGATGCTTTGCTTTTCGCCATGCGGGCACCATCTCACTTCCCATGCGAGGCATAGGAGTGGAAGATGAAGATGCTGTAGCAGGCTGAGAAGCAGAAGTAGATGGAATTGCAAGCACAAAAGAAGGCTTTAGAGTGCGAGCAAGCTTTCCCTTTCCCTTGGACGGGGCAGAAGAGGCAGCCTGTTGTTACGCTACCATAGAGGCTTTTACAGAGATCGCATAAGGAGATACTGGATAACTAGCCTTCGGCTTAGAGCCCCTAGTCTTATATTTAACATAAGCTTTATATAACAAATCTCCCCTAGGAGTGTAATGTCCCCATTTTCATGAGCATCAGTTTTCTGCAGGATTATCCTATCAGTTGACCTTTGTAGGCTAATGAGCATCGTTAGGAGGTCTTTTGTGGCAAATATCTAGTCAGTTGATTGTTTCCATTTCCTGGATTCAGTTGAATTGGAGAAATAAGGAGTTTTCTTAAGATATAATGTTTAATTATTATTAAAGGTAACTTTAATAATAATTATTATTTTAATGTTATGTTATAATGAAATATTTGCAGTTTATATTATATAGTCATTTTAATATTTGTAAAGTGCAAATAATATATTATTAAAAGAGAAGCTTCTAGAAGGGGCCGACCTCATGTGGAGAAAAAGTATATTAAGAGGGTCAGCCAAGCTTCTTATCATCCAGGAATTGATATTTGCTTTGATGTGATTGTTTAGTGAAGGAGCCAGCTAGGGTTTCTGCCATTTCCAGCCATTGGGAACGAAAACTCTCATTGGTTATGCAATTTTGAGGCTGCGAAATATCAGTTGAATTATTGCTAATTGTGGGCTTCACTTCAAAAGTTCAATTTGTGCTTCATTGCAAATTTTGTGGCCTTTGGCCAAATTTGGAGATTAAGATTTCATATCAGCTTGTTGAAGCATTTTGGAGAATAACCTATAGCTGCAAATTTGTGAAGAATTGATTGGAGATATATTGGAGATCATTTGCAGATTGGAGGCAACATTGATTGGCATATTTGGAGCTGATTATTGTATGAAGAACATTCTGATTTTTCATCTCCGCAAGGGTCAACCAGCCATGGTGATAAGTACATATTTGCTCATTGCTCATCATTGAGACTTCAGATTTTTGTGGGCATTGGAGAAATCAATTCCTTTCGTGTTGGCAATCATTTCTATAGCAATTTGTAGGGCCATTGTTGCTGCATTTATTTATATAAAATATTGCTAGGCAAGAACAGGGGCAACCGGCATAGAGGAGGGCGATTTCATGCAAGAAGGGCACATAAAATTCCATAAAAATCAGTTTTGGACTTCTCCAAGTTTTCTGTTCACTTCTAGCTATTGTAATTAGGTTTCACCTCTTGTTTTCATTAATATAAGCATCTTATAAGTCTAAAGACAAGTCTGAAATTAGATGGCAGCCATTAAAGGCATTGTAGGAACTTTATGATTGCATCAAGTTAGTAGTTCAAATCTGAATTGTAATCAGTTTATGATATGTTCTATTGAGGAATATAAGTCTGAAGTGAATCTGAAGGTTTCATGCCAATTGTTCAAAGAAATGTTTCTTTCATTTGTAGGCTTGAATGTGTATTGGAAAGTGCTATAAATTGTTGTATGTCATTTCTATTTTTATTATCAATCAATATTGCATTGTTGAAGAGCATTCAAAGCATCTTGTTCCCAAATCAAACCAAAAAAACAAATCAGAAATTCATATCAACAAGCTACCACTTCGCATACAAAGTGTTTGACAATATTCCTTGAGTTCGAATTCAACAAGTTAAGGCCATATTCTTCAAGGGATATTACAAGAAGGGAGAGGTCTGACTGGAGTAGGCCAAAAGTGATTTGGTGGGAAGCCCCCACGCAACATAGCGGTTTATAGCCAGTGTCATGCACCACGTGCACGGTGCCTTCATGAGGGAACTTTATACATTTATGAATTATGGAGGTGACGTTCGTAGAGACTAGCCAGGGGATGCCCAACCTAACTCAGAATAGGCCAGACTCTAGAATGATAACAAATGAGACATCAACAACCTTGGGTCCTACCAAGATTGATAAAGAAATAGAGCCCATAGGGGCCACCAAGAATCCATCATGGGTACAGAGAGTGGTCTCCGACTTTGTATCTCTCCTTATGTAAGCTATTTATAACTAAAGTCTCTTTCATTATCACATTAACCTGACTTGTCAGATCAATTAAGATGCCAGTTACGACGTTTCCATGAATTCGGGTAGGAATGTATAGCGGGGAAGGCTCCTTATTAAGAGGCTCATCATGCAATGTGAATGTTATATCAGGCATATCACTCGCATTTTCAGGAGGGATACACGTGAACGAAACCGTGTTCACGTACTTAGATGGAACTAACTTAGATGATGTAGAGGATTGTGTTACCAAATTTGCAAAATGAGCGGGGAGAAATTAGTATAAATTTGTAATTCACTATTAGCCTTGGCCACAGATTTATTAGAATTTTGTTTCTTTCCATCGAGATGGATAGTCCCGTCATTTATGCGGTCCTAAATCTCGTGATGCAGATGTACACATCGCACGGTGTCATGTTCGTGCACTTGGTGGAATTGGCAGAACTGCTACTCGTCATGCCACTCAAGATACGGGTCTATAATCTCCCTTTCTCAACAGTGATCTTTTCAGTTGGCTGTTAGCCTATCCCATGTAGGCTAGTCAAAAGCAGAAATTAGGCTTTCCTATTTTCTAGGAGGATTCTTTTGTGGTTTCAGGGGTTTGCATGTTGGAGTTTTGCAGTTTGGCTTCTGGATTCCTTCTAGGTTTTCAGAGAGCTTCAAGGTGGTATGACATGCATTTGCATTGGGTAACTTTTCTGGGCTTACTATTTTTAGTAAGTTATGATGGTTGCTCAGTTTGTGGTTAAAATGCATTTGCATCAGGTAACTTTTCTGGGCTTACTATTTTTAGTAAGTTATGATGGTTGCTTAGTTTGTGGTTAAAATGCATTTGAAGTCACTATTTTTAGCAATATGCTATTTATAGTAAGAGCTATTTTTAGCAGTGCTATTTCTGATAGTGGTTTAGCAGTTCAATACAGTGGCTATATCAAGCAAGGTAGTTTGAGCAGATTGGTATCCAACATTCTTGGAGCTCATTTTGGTAAATTCAATACTTTGGGTAAATTTATATTTTAAGTGAAATATTTGACTAAGGCATGGTGGACGCCTAGTTTGGAGAAATAAGTATTTTTTATAAAGTATTTCACTTAATTTCATTTGGACGCCTGCTTTATGATATATTTACTTTTTGATAAAGTAATTCTCCTTTCATGCTTTGGACGACTTGGTCAAGGAGTCAAAATGAGACTCAAATGCAAATTTGAAGATGAATGCGAGTTTCATTTTGGGCGCCCTAATTGGAGGGGAAAGGATTTAAATTTGTGGAGAAAGTTATAAATAAGAGTGTTGGTCTTCATTTGTGGCTATCCATTGAAAATATAACAAAGTGCTGCTGAAATTTCTTTAGACCCTTGCTTCGAGGAATGCATACCTCCTAGCTCCCTTAGTTTCATGCTTGCAAGATAGCACCTAGCTGAGTTTGAGATTGTTCTTTACATTGAAGAGCAGATTGAGCATAATGAAGATGAAGTTCTTTGATGTGTTCTGAGTTTTTGTTGTGCTGGTGTGGTGTTTGGCCGAAGCACATTTTCGATCGTAGCTCTCTACTCGATTTTTGTTTGGTTCTAGGCATTGGCTCTATCTAGTCCTCTACCCTGGGTGCCCCTTTGCTCCAACTTTCAGATTTTTTGCTGATGATTCTGATTTTTCATGATGGTCGCCCCTCCCTAGAAGGCTGTACTATCTTTGTCCTTCCCTTGGGATGCGTGCATAAAATCAATGGAGGTTGTTTGTTGCTGTTTGGTGGCTTGAGCTTAGTTGCCTATCTCCTAGGAGTTGTTTGCACTTTGTTTCATGTCATTTGGAGGTATCCTTGCGAAGTTGTGAACATTTTTCATTGAGTTTGGAGCTTGCTGGTCTGAGTTTTCTGAGCGTTCCAATTTCATATCAGATTGGTAAAAAGTTCTAGTTTTGGCTTACTTTCATAGTAAATTAGCTTGCTTAATTTTGGAGTTCATCTCTTATCATTTTGGAGTGCTTTGGTTATTTATATCTCATTGTAATTTGCAGATTGCTTCACTATGTAAAGCTGTTATTAGTGGCATTGGTTCAATCATTTCATTTTTGCACTTCACTTCTATATTCCCACTATTAGTGGAAGAGACTGGCCTCACCGTCTTTTATATTTTAGTTTTTCTCTTCCTTTCATTCCCACTGTTTAGTGGAAGAGACAAGCCTTGCTGTCTATTACTTTTAGCACTTTACTTTTATGTACTACTCATTGAAAAGCGGAAGGGGTTGGCTAGCCGCCCAAACATTTATTTTCAGTACTTTGTATTACACTCCCGCTGAATAAGTGGTCGAGTTGCATTGCATTTCTAGCTAATCGGCTAAACCGTCTTCATATTGTATTTTCTAGCTTTCAGTTTATTTCATCTGCTGATCCCCTTTCCACCGTATGCTCTCACCTTGCCCTCATTGGGATCTAGGTGATCAAAAAGAAGTGTAATGTCCCCTTCTTAATCTGTCCTAGTTGTAGAGGGGTTAGCCTATCATTTTGACCCTCGTAGGCTAACAATTATGGATAGAGGGTCCTTAGAAGCAGTTACTTGGTTGATTGGTGACATTACTTCTCTTTAGTGCTTAGTTTGGATTAGGATTGGGCCTCTGTAGAGGTTATAGGACTCAATTTTGCATACTTACTATTTATAGTAAGTCATCTATCTAGAGTTACTATATATAGCAGGGCACCTAGTCACATGGTGATTGGCAGTGTTGACTCCCATTTCATATGGCATGACGAAAAAATATTTATTTAAGGAGATTAATATTTTAATGACTTTAATGATATTTAATTATAAAAAAGGGCATATTATGAAGTTATAACTTAATGTTATAAAAAGAGGGTCATTTTAAGTCAATGAGTAATTAATGCCTCATTAAAAAAGCAAGCCATTATGAGATTATATTATAAGGTCAACACAAAAGCACTTTGAAATATATTTTAAATCATAAAAAGGGCTTCTTGGAAATTGAGCCTCTTGAGAAGTATAAAAGGCTCCAAAAAGCAAATCAACCTCATTCTATGATGATCATTCGACTTTGTCTTTTTGTGAGAGCTTTGGGATTTGTGAGAGACCAAGGGTTTATGTAGAATTTCATCCATTTTAGACTTTGGAGAACGTGTAAATCTTCATTGCCTGGCAATTTGAGGTTGTGAAAGACCAACTGAATTTTGCTCATGAGTTGGCTTCATTTCAGAGGTCAAAATTGTGCTTAATTGAGAAGAATAAATCAAGGGTTTGAACCAGACTTCACGGTGAAGGCATTAAATAATTGTGGCTGTATTTATTAACAACTTTGGCACACATTTCAAGGGTTTACAGCTGCTGTAGCAGGCCATACAGCTACCTACAACTGGGACGTGTTTTCTAGATGCCAAATCGCCTCCCTTCTTTGGCACATTCATCCTCCATTGTGGTCGCCTAGGCTATCAAAGACATCTTGCATCAATCCCAAGGTTCAGAAGTCAAAGTTAGAGGCAGGCCGTACAATTTCAGCTAGCTGCAATTAATTCCAAAATTAAATAAAATTGTCTTCCCTTCATTTCCGGGTATGCAAGGTTGACTTCAAGTTTGTAAATATTCTCTACTGAATAAAAATCATTTGCAGCCTCTTTATATTTCAATTTGCTTTATTTGTTGTTTAATTTGTTGCAATTTCATTTCTTGGTGTTGATGATAAAAGCAGCTTCGTACAATTCCTTACAGCCTATCAAATTAAATGATAGTTTGCAACTATTTAATTTATGTGTTGTCATGTGAAGAGGCGCTTCACTTCATTTAATTGTTTATCATGTCTTGGCCGACTTGATAATTAAATTATTTAATTTATAATTTATTCTCCTTGTGGCCGACCTTGTTCTTGAAGAAGTGCGACCTTTCTCAATCAATGTATAAATACAAGATTATTTGTTCTTATTTGATAATCAAGCAAGTTCGAAGTCTTTTCTCTTCTCTCAAGTGCGAATTACCAAGAGCAGATTGTGAATCCATCAGCTGCAAGGTTGTAAGGTTATCAAGAGCAGATTGCGAACAATTCAAGAGCAGATTTGAGTTGCAAGCAAGTGCAGATTGAAGGGCAGACTATTAGTGTGTGCTACAGCCATTGCTGGTGCTGTTTATTGGCCCTGTGTGTGGCCTCATTGTAAAGATACTTGTTGCCATTGCTCATATATATAAGAGTTATATTTGTTGCTGGGTTTTTCTCCCTCAAGAGGAGGGTTTTCCCAGGGTATTTGCTGTGTTATTGTGTCTGATTTTGAATTAAATTTCTGTGCATTAAATCTGATCATAAAACTAACATGGTATCATAGTGGGTTTGAGAAGATCATGATTAGATTTATAGCGATACTCTTTTCTCTTCGTCTTAATTCTTTGTCTATCTCTACATCAATCAAGATGGTGAACAGATTGAAGATCGAAGATAGACTTGAGGGAGCGTTAAACTACACTTCATGGAGGTTTAGAATCATGCTCACATTGGAGGAGAATGATTTGGCAGAGTTTGTGGAGACCAAAGTTCCCGAACCTACGAAGGAAGAAGAGAAGGCAAGGGAGAAAGAAAGACATCAAGGCAAAAAAGATGTTGGTTATTCCTGCTATGATCATATTGTTCATTGTCTCCCCAAGTTGAAGACGCAAGAGAGATGTTCAAAACCTTGAGGAGATGCAATGCAACCAACAACACCAAAATGACCCTTGCCTTGAAGCAACAACTTCATGTTAAGATGGCATGGCACTGTCATCACCTACTCTGCTGAAGATCAATTGAGAGATCACTTCTACCATTATCAGAGGCATTGTTGATGACAAGGATTTGTAGGTAGAAACCCTTGTTTCCGCTAACCTTTGAACTGTCTGTGTTTTTGATTGTTTTTGTGTATTTTGGTTTTTTTGAGGTTTTTTGTGCATAAATGAAATAATGCGATTTTGCAAGAAATTGATAATAAATTCAAATAAAATCATTCAACTCTGGAAACGATAGGATCTATTGAAAATGATGGTGCTAGACTATTTATTTATCCTCTGGAATTATTACAAAGAAGATCCCATAACATGCAATCAAAAAGGCAATGATATTTTGATGTAAAAACCTGATTATTGCTGCCAGTTGAAAGAATACAAATACTGGTACGGCTTCAATATAGATTGCTTCTCCCCTCCGCTTACGTTCTAAATGATCTCGCATGGTGAGGCTTCACAAAAGAACAAGACCCAAAAGTCCGTAGTTAATAGGCCATTTTGCAACTTATTAAGGCACGCTTGAAAAATGAAGTAACGGCTTACCGGGCAGCTGGTAACGGCTCACAACAACAAGTGCCAATGTGGCACTTCGAAATCAAGTGTTGTCCGCATCTGGTACATGATGCCTTTAGTTTGAAGGAAGAATGCTTTATGGATGAAACTCCAAACAAACTCATACCGATTCAGGAATGTTCTGATCTCTCCCCAAATGAAGAAATCTCTCCTCAAAATGCAATAGATCAGCTGGTATCTCACAGCCTCTGAATCGCAACACTGAAGATGGCTCGTTCTCCAATGTCTGTAGACAACAGAAACCCTAGGCTTCGTTCTCTGGAAGAAGACTTGCTCAATTTTCAATATTCAATATCATAATGGCTCGATTTCCAAAGCAAAGCCTTATATTCTTTGAAAAGTGCGAATTCTCTCAAAAAGGCATCATTAAAATAATTCGAACTTTTCTTTTATTTATTTCAATAGTCTCCGATCAAATTTTTAATTATAAATTATAATAAAAAATGGCCCCCTTCCATGATGGGCGACCCCCTTCAGCAATCCACTTAAGTTATAATATTAAAATATTATAACTTTATAATATAAGCTCCAAAAATAATTAATATTTAATTAATCACCAACATATATCTAAATGTGTTTCATCTACTTAACCGATTGAAGTCGGGTGACTATGAATGATTCCCGCATTACGATCAATCCATACCGCTAAAAAGGGTGCCTGCTATGGCCAAATACCTGCAAAATAGCAACTGTGCAAATGGTGTCCAAATGAGCCCGAACGAAAGCCAACTGGTCAAATTCTGACAACTGAAGCCAAGCCAAGCTCCATCAAGACCCTCTATCCATCCCATCAGCCTACGAGGGTCGCATAATAGGCTAATCGTGAGCTCTGAGAGATGTCAACTAGAAGGGGAGATGACAATTTGAATCGCCATGTTGGCTCTTTTAAATGGTCTTCCTCCATCTAAGTCTTACATTCAAGGAATCGGCGCGAGATCGAAAATTCCCAAGTTTGATCGTTTGAGGGTAGACTGTATTCAAGAAGAGTCTAGGTTGGCTGCGAGAGGTATTGGTCGAAGCTCTACAAATGAAGACATTGATGTTCTTTCCGCTCAATCATCGGAGAAGAAAGGAAAAAGAGGAAAGAAAGGATACTTCAAGAGGAATAGAGATAAAGGGTCAGATGGTGCTCCCGCATTCAAGAAGTGGGACCTCTCCAAAGTCCAATGTTTTCGTTGTGATAAGTTTGGTCACTATGCAAAGGATTGCCCCACCAGGCCTAATCAGCATGCTTCATTTGCGGATGTGGATGAAATCTCCCCTCAGAAGGATTCTAGGGAATTTCTATTCTAAGTCATGGGCCTGTGTTCAAGCTGTGAAGGTTGTGTGCTAATCTGTGCGCATGAGCAGCGTGTCTTATTGTGTCCAGTATTTGCATCCATCAAGAGATAAGTATTCTTTGTTTGCTGAGTTATTTTATTTATTTGGATCTTGTGTGATTAGTATAGAGAGATTGTAATTTCTCTTGAATTGTGCTCTCTAGCATAAAGATCCTTTGAAGATTTCAAATTATTCATTACGGGTTGTTTCATGCTAATTATGTAGATCTCTGAGTGTGACTTTGAGATGAAAAAGAGAATTGCATTTTCGTTGTGATAGGTTGATCACATCGATATCATTCTCTAATGCATGAACTGTGTTAGAGCCTTGACTCTTGGAGAGAGTTGGTTCTACTTGCTAACTGCATAATGCATTCAAGAAAATTGCAGTTGTTCAGATTGTCTTTTGTTGTGCTAAGTTTAGCACTCTCGAGACGAGTAAAAGTTGGAAGAAAGAGTTATATCAAAATTCAATAAAGATAAGTTTCTTTATTCCTTCATTATGATTCTTTGATACATTTCTTTTATAGGTTGATTTACTTATTCATGTTTCAATATTGATCATAAATTCTTATGTATTCATGCTATAACTTGAGATAGTAAACCTTGTATGATTCTAGCCTTGATATTTCTTTGGATAATTATAAACTGTTAGTAATCTCTCTCTAAAATGCTTTCAGGACAAAGTGATGAGAGATTGCTTAATGATGAAAAGCTTGAGGCATCTTGTGAGGAAGTCATGCCTTCCAAAGAAATGATCAAGCGTGAAGTCACAACTTGCAGCCATGAGACTGAGTTGGTGGCTAAAGGGAGTTCACTTCCAAAAGTCTTCTTTGTAATCTCTGAAGCAGGGATCAAGAGGGAGTTCTGTGACTCATTGAGAAGAAGTGAAGGTTGTAGTATTGCAAGGCCAAGTGTTAAATTGTTGAAAGACCTCTTCAACTGTTGAGATCAGAATTGCACAAGACAGTCATCTGGATTTGATATTGGTAGCTCCGAAAACCTATTCAGAATAGAGTAATCTACTATGAGGTCGAAGAGGTCTACCTTGAACTCTCTGTACTATATGCACTGAGGCAAGTGTTGCAGGCAATCTTTAACTAAGAGGTCAGAAGGTTGGATGCAAGTGCTTGCTTGAAGATTCCCGAGGAGGGACCCTCTTGAACTGAAGAAGATGGTAATCTAGTTGATCTTGGTTCTTTTATGTTGATTTGAAATAGTTTTGGAAGCTTAAAGCGGTGCAACTGGATTCAGATCTGGTGGATCCTACTATGTATAGTCAGTTGATTGGATCGTTGATGTGTCTATACTAGACCAGATTGTAGTAAGTGCATTTTGTCAAGTTCATGTGCGAACCAAGGAAAATACTTCTAGTTGCAGTGAAGCATATCCTGAGATACTTGTGTGGCACAGTTGGATATGGGTTGAGATATTCTGTAGGTGTGGATCTGGAGTTGCATGGCTATACTAATTCTGATTGGGCAAGGTGTGTTACTGATCGGAAGAGAACCTCTGGATGTTGCTTCAGTTTGGGTTTTGCTATGATATCACAGTTACCTTGAGGCGATGATGTGGCATTAGTACAGCAGAGGTAGAGTATATTGTAGCTTGTATGGCAGCTTAGAAAGTAGTGTGGCTTCGTAAGCTCCTTGTAGGATTGTTTGGACAATCAATGGAGCCTACTATCATTCATTGTGATAACCAGAGTTGTGTGAAGCTTTCTATCAATCCCGTGTTTCATGATAGAACCAAGCATGTTGAATCAAGTACCATTATATTACAGAGATATAGATATGAGGAAGGAAAAGCTATCTGAGTTAAAGGTATAATCAACTGCTTGATGAAGCGAGGCAACGGACATTCTCGCAAGCCTTTCTCAAAATCAAGTTTATTGTATTTTTGAGATAAGCATGGTGGAAATCTAGCCTTAACTAAGAAAGAGAGTCCTCTACGTGTGTGTGAGCCTATTTAATGAATTCTTCTCTGCGAGAGAAGTTCGAGGTGAAATCCCTTGATTAATGAGTTATTCTCTGTGAGAGAAGTTCGAGGTGAAATCCCTTGTTAATGCATTTCTCTTTGAGAGAGATTTGAGGTGCAAGCCCTTGTTAATGCATTTCTCTTTGAGAGAGATTTGAGGTGCAAGCCCTTGTTAATGCATCTCTCTTTGAGATTTGAGGTGAAAGCCCTTATTTCCACCCTCTGAGAGAGTCATGGTGGATGTCATGTGTGTGACTCCATGACACATCTTGTACTTGTGTTTCACCCTCTGGGAGAGCCATGGTGAAAGTCATGTTGAGGTGACAACATCATGCAAGTGATGAACACTTGTACACACCATAGCATGGTTGTAGCCATTATGGTTGATATCGTGTTGAGGCGATATCTAATATCACGATGAGGTGATATTCTTCTTTCACATTTGGTTGTAGCCAATGTGGTAGACATCACGTTGAGGTGATATGTCTTGTGCAGCTGGAAGTACTCTCCCTAGCTGAGAGGGAGTGTTGATGATAAAAGCAGCTTCATACGATTCCTTCCATCCTATCAAATTAAATGATAGTTTGCAACTATTTAATTTATATGTTGTCATGTGAAGAGGCGCTTCACTTCATTTAATTGTTTATCATGTCTTGGCCAACTTGATAATTAAATTATTTAATTTGTAATTTATTCTCCTTGTGGCCGACCTTGTTCTTGAAGAGGTGCGACCTTTCCCAAGCAATGTATAAATACAAGATCATTTGTTCTCATTTGATAATCAAGCAAGTTCAAAGTCTTTTCTCTTCTCTCAAGTGCGAATTACCAAGAGCAGATTGGGAATCCATCAGCTGCAAGGTTGTAAGGTTATCAAGAGCAGATTGCGAACTCTTCAAGAGCAGATTTGAGTTGCAAGCAAGTGCAGATTGAAGGGCAGACTATTAGTGTGTGCTACAGCCATTGCTGGTGCTGTTTATTGGCCTTGTGTGCGGCCTCATTGTAAAGATACTTGTTGCCATTGCTCATATATATAAGAGTTATATTTGTTGCTGGGTTTTTCTCCCTCAAGAGGAGGGTTTTCCCAGAGAGGGTATCTATTAATGTTATTGTATCTGATTTTGAATTAAATTCGTGCATTAAATCTGATCCTTAAAACTAACAAGGAGAGTCGATCGTGGGTCAAGCCTGTCGTGGGTATAGATTTGGACAGCTTGGGGCCCAACTTTGGACAATCCGGGGCCCACTTTTGGACAATAAAAGTGCTAATAAATTTACACTTAATATCCAACTACCAATCACTTTAATTCAAAAAATACACAAACTGACCAATCATGTAATGCCACATCAACATACCAATATTACATGACTTAGTGACCCACTATCGGTGCATCACTTTTTTTGGCTCTTTTTTTGTGGTTTTTGAAAAATGGTCTAAAAACATTGATAGACGTGCCCAATTTTTGCCAAAAAAATGGGGGATGCCAACTCGATGATCAAGAGATGTGGCAAAAAAAATTTGTCTGACTCGGACATTGATGATGTGTACCCCCTACTCAAAGTTACCCTACCCACGATGGGCTTCTCTCCCTTATGTTAAAATTGATTATCCTTGCAAGGTACTAGAATTGTTGTTGTCACTTCTAGGGGCATTAAATTATATTCATGCATGATTGTATTAAATTTAATGGTCATTTAAAGATTCATTTGAATAACTTACCATTGGTAGTAAGAGGTTTTCAAATTTCTCATAAAAGGTTTGCTTGTAGATTTCATGGATAGGATTTAACAAAGATGAAGTTTGAATTCAAGGGAGTGCATCCCACGACCAAGATTACCTCTAATTGGAGCATGATAGGTGAAACTAATCTAGGCGTGTGGACATCAAAGAGTTTATAGAAATGATCTTTGGAGTCAATCTTATTCTCAAAGCCAAGAAGATAGTCCAAAGTGGGATTGCCCAAGCTGTTGGCTTCCCTACTTCAATGCAGTTCTGAGAGTTGATAATGGAGTGCAGGGAGCATTATCATAAGGACTAGAAATATAATAGTAGTTGATGGGAGGGTATTGACAGATATTTCCAGTACCTCCATCACAAGAAGTTTTGGTGTTCCTATGTTCTTCACCATGGCATTGTCTAGTAGAGAACATGCTATAGGGTTATTCAACCAGGGGATAGAACAATGCATGAATACTGTTAATGACGTATGGATGAAACACCCCAAGACTTTTGCTCATAAGTTCCTAAATTTCATATACAAAAGTGATTTCATCACAAAGGTGAATGATTTGGTAACTTTTTTGAGCAAGGTGATGGGGATTAGTCTTCTACCTTTGAGAATTGGATGTTCTACTATGTAGAAGAAATACTAAGAGGACCCAAGGAGTTCAATTGGGTGTAAATTATTAGTGAAAATCTTCACCAGCAATTCTCCATTGTAAAGAAAACCAAGATGTTCTAGATGACTTCTTACATTGTATACGGGTAAGTGCAGAAAGATGGGGGGCCAAAAAGGGGTCTTAAGTGGCCATTTTTTTTTGAAATAAGGAAATACTGACCTTGGATTAGAAATTGAGGATAGTTACACTCAAAATTTTAAGATGCAACAAAAACAATGTTCGTAGTGCTCCAAGTCTACTTTCTAAACTTCTAATTCTTTTTGAAAATGGTAGAGATTAAGGAGTTCAAAAAAGGGAGCCACATAAATTGGTGCTATTTTTGTCAAAAAAACATAACATAGTGTCTTTTGTGGCTCCCTCAAAAGGTTTTTTTTTTTTTTTGGTATTTTGAAAATCGCTTCTATGAGAAATTAGCTAACATGTAGTTTATGCTCAATTTTTTTGATAATTTTTTAATAAATATTTATTTTTTTACTAATTTTCAAAGTGGACATATCCTAAAAAATAGAATTTTGGTCGTCCTACCCCTATAATTTTTGAAAACTAATAATCAAAAATCATTTTTTGGAAATGTAGAA